>APFE030151087.1:266485-289221 GCA_000404065.3 Pinus taeda | reverse complement strand
GTTATAGTACCTAAAAAGAATGGTAAATGGAGAGTATGCATTGATTACAGGGAATTGAATAAAGAAACCTTGAAGGATCACTTTCCTTTGCCCTTTATCAATCAGGTATTAGATACACTAGCAGGCAAAAAGTACTTTTCATTCTTAGATGGTTTTAGTGGCTACAATCAAATTCAGGTAGCACCTGAAGATCAATATAAGACCACATTTACTTGTCCATGGGGAACTTTTTCTTACCGAGTGCTTCCTTTTGGATTATGTAATGCACCCGCAACATTCCAAAGAGCTGTACTCGGAATTTTTTCTGATGCATCCATGATTGTGTAGAGGTTTATATGGATGATTTTATAGTTTATGGTGACTCATTTAAAGAAGCATTAGAGAATTTGGAAACAGTACTTATAAGATGTAAAGAGACAAATCTTTCATTAAGTCATGAAAAATGTTTTATGATGTTTATTGAAGGTATTGTTTTGGGACATCACATTTCAGGAGATGGGATTAAAGTTGATAGATCAAAAGTTGAAGTCATCTCCAAGTTGCCTATTCCAAATTGTCAAAGAGATGTTAGAAGTTTTCTAGGATTCACTGGATACTTTAGAAGATTTATAGAAAACTTCACTAAAATAGCATCTCCACTCTTCAAACTGCTTACAAAAGGCTGTGAATTCAAATAGGATCCTGATTGTCAAAAAGCCTTTGAAACTTTGAAAACAAGAATATCCGAAGCACCTATCTTGAGAGGACCAAATTGGAAACTCCCTTTCCATATTTCTACAGATGCCTCAGATACATCTCTAGGAGCCGTGTTGGGTCAAAAGGATTTAGTTCCTTATGCCATTTATTATACCAGTAAAAATTTGACTCCCACTGAGTTGAATTATAGTGTGACTAAAAAAGAGTTCTTTGTCATTGTTCATGCAACCAATAAGTTTAGACATTATATAACAAGCTATGAAACTTTTATCCATACTGATCATTTTGTTATTAGATATCTAATGAACAAACCTGTTACTAATGGCAGAGTTACAAGGTGGCTCTTACTGTTACAAGAATTCATATTACTGTGTTGGATAGACCAGGGAAAACAAAATACAGTAGCTGATTTCTTGTTCTAGGATCCAAAATACTAAAGAAGATTCTCCTGTAGAGGATAAGTTTCCTGATGAATATTTGTTTGGCAAATAACTACTAAGACTCCTTGGTATGCATATATTGCTAACTATTTGGTTACAGGGAAACTACCTCCACATCTATTTCCTAGTGAAAGAAGAAAGATTATTCAGGAGAGTTCAAAATATTCATGGATTTCTAATGAATTGTTTAAAACAGGGCCAGATTTTGTGATCAGAAGATGTGTTAGGGAAGATGAAATACCTGAAATCCTCAAGGCATGTCATGATGAACCATGCGGCGAACACTTTGCTGACAAAAGGACGGCCTATAAAATCCTTTCTTTAGGATATCATTGGCCTTCCCTCTTCAAAGATACAAAAGAATATGTCAAAAGGTGTGACAGCTGTCAGAGAGTAGGGAAACCGAATCTTTCAAATGAAATGCCATTACAGCCACAGGTATTCATTGAACCCTTTGAAAAATGGGCATTAGATTTCATTGGACCTATTAATCCACCATCTAAACAAAAGAAGTATATATTGGTATGTATTGATTATGTCACTAAATGGGTAGAAGCCAAAGCATTACTTTCTGCTACTGAAAATTCAGCTGTTAGTTTTCTTTATGAAGATATTTTTACTCGCTTTGGTGTCCCAAGAGAAATTGTGACAGATCAGGGAAGTCAATTTACATCCAACATGGTGGAGAAGCTGACGGAAGAATACAAAATCAAGCATAGGAAATCTACTCCTTACCATTCGCAAGCAAATGGTCAAGCGGAGTCTACAAACAAAGTTATTGAAAGCATCATCACCAAAACTGTTCATCTACACAGAAGAGATTGGGTAGAAAGGCTTCCTGAAGCCTTGTGGGCCTACATAACTACATGGAGAAATACAACAGGACATTCCCCCTATGAACTTCTTTATGGGAAAGAAGTCCTGCTCCCCATTGAGTTCCAAGTCAAAACCTTCAAGATGGCAGTTCAGTTGGGGATGGATCTATCAGAAGCCCAAAAGCATAGAATGAAGCAGTTGAATGAGCTAGATGAGATCAGACAAGAAGCAATCCTAAGAACTAATCTAGTTCAATATCAAAGAGCTAAGTGGAATGACAAATACATCAAAGAGAAAAAGTTTCAAGAAGGAGACTGGGCATTGCTATTTGATTCTAAGTTTAAAGACTTTAAAGGCAAATTTCATACTCATTGGCTTGGGCCATATGAGATTGATAAAGTCTTTAGCAATGGAGCGGTAAGAATCAAGACCATTGATGAATCTCAAACTCCTCTTATTGTGAATGGCCACAGACTCAACATCTATCATAAGCCACTCTCAAAAGAGGAATTTGTCAAAATGTTTCAAGATAATTCTGCAATAGGGTTGGTGAAGAAAAATCCTTCTTCTCCACCAGCATAGCCTTTGTTCTTTTCTGTCAAATAAAAAATGAAAAAAAAAAAAAATAATAAATAAATAAATAAATTTGTATAAGCCTGAAAACCAATCATTGATTGGCAGCCTTATACTAAAAATGTAGGGCGAAAATCAGGGATTCCTGACACCCTATATTTTCCAAAAAAAAAAAAAAATTCTCTCTCATTTTTCATTCCATTCCACATCATCCTCATTTCACTCCATCTCATTTCCATTCCACGTCATCCTCATTCCACTCCATCTCATTTCCATTCCACAAACTTCATTTCAACTCCATTTCATTCCATTAATAAAATTTTTTATGACTATTTTCCATCCAGTCAGTCATCTATACATCTCATTCAGTCATAAGCTTGTTGGGTCAGTTTCCACAGCTCAAATCAATTTCCGCAACTGCTCACTGATTCCGCAGCCAGTTGGGTTTCTGCAGCCACTACTCTGTTTTTCAAAAAAACAAAATTTTTACAGTCAGATGTTGGTTCAGCAATCATGAAATCAAATGCAGGTATGAGGATATACTATGAAGAAATGAGGCATTCCAAAGCACCAACGAGGAGCAACTGATTGAAGACTAAGGAAAAATGACAAGAATTCCAAAGGTATGAACAAAACTTTATTTCAAATGGCATTCTAACACATTTTTTTTTGCATAGTTATTAAATCACAAGCTCAACTATATGCAATGATTAAATGAATCGCCTACATAACCATTTCATTCCACACCATTCCTCCATAAGCCATGCATTCATTTTCCAACGGTCCTATGATTAAATTCCCAGATTTAATTCAAGTTTGGAAATATTCACACACTCCATTTTTCATTATGAATCGTAGTTGATTTGACTATGGCTTCTTTCAGCCGCACAAAATCCGCGGCCGTTTTATGAAAGTGCTTGCGTCCATTCTAAAGTCACCCAATTTTAAAAACCATCAGATGCACTTGCTCCCCCTACTGTTCTATTGAACTCACGGCTTCATTTCTACCAGGCTCACATATGCCTTCACCCCATTTTGTTCTCTGCTCTGCTTCATTCCGTGTACCTATTCTTTGAAGCTTTGCTTACAGTTGCTAGTATCCTTCATAAACCCTGACCATCTCTGCTAATTCAACCGAGTTTTAAAGAAGGAAGGAAGGATGGGATGGCTGTTGAGGGAAGAACCAGAGGGACCTATGTTTATTGAAGGATATCCGCAAGTGAAAGATATGTTGAAGAAGGCCGGGTGGTTACGTTTTATCCAGAAATTCAAAGGCTACCATAGGGAGGTTACAAAGGCCTTTGCAAGGTCTTTTAACGGACTAGAGGTGGAAATTAGAGACCTAAAATTCACGGTAACTGAAGCGTCAATAGAAGCTGCCATAGAGCTTCCCCAGGGAGGTGAACGTTGGTTTAAGAACTAGGGCCTTGGTGATGAAGCTTGGAGAGTAATCTTACGGGAACCAGGTATGGACGTCATCGTTTTCAAAAAAAGGAATTCATGTTCATGTTTTAAAAGAAGAATGGGCTAGCTTATTGTTAGTTATTCAAAAATTTATCACCTGTGAGGGACGTTTTGGAGCAATGTACATGTATCATGCACGTATGATGATGAATTTCCTAGACAACCAGGTCCTTAATTTGCCATATTTCTTACTAAACAGTTTGAAAAAGATGTTTGTAACTGTTCAAAATCATCTAGGGGACATAGAGCCACATTTGTATCACCATGGTCTCATAAAACTCCTGATAGAAAAACAGTTAAAGGAGAAAAAGGATACTTGGGAGCAATTTTTAATTAGAAATTTCTTTGAAGAACCCCAAGAAACCCCTGAAGGCAGTACATCAAAAAGAAGTAGGATAAAGAGAACATATGATAAAACTCAAAGCCCTCCTACTCACACAGTTGAGAGAAAAGAAAAATTGTCTAAAAAGGGGAAGGAAAAGACTCCTATTAACACAACTGAGAAAACTAGCAGGGAAGAAAGACTGTCTAAAAGAGAGAAGGAAAATACTCCTACTAAAACAGTTGAGAAAACTAGTAGGGAGGAAAGACTGTCTAAAAGGAGGAAGGAAGAGACAGAGATTAAAAAGCCAACAAAATTAAAAGAGAAAAGAAGCATTGAGGTTGTGCATCAAACCCCTTCCTCAGAAGAAGACCATCAAGTATTGTCTGAGAGATTGGTTCACCTTCGGAAACAGTCAGCTATGGCCAAAAAGAAAGGGAAAGGAAAACAGAAGGAAAAAGACAGTAGCCCACAATATGTAAGAAGAAGCAGTAGGCTTAAAGGAAAATGGAGAAAAACACAAACAAAAGGACCCCATTTTGTTGATTTGGTAGAAGGAACACCTGAACAAACCCCAGCTGGCAGTAGTCCACCTCATTCTTAGCCAAGTGTTGAAACTAGTCCTCAAGGTGATGACATGAGTCCTTTTCAGCCAAAGTTTGAAGTCAATTCTCCTGCACAGAATTTTGGGGACAGCCACAGGAAAACGACACCCGAAATAGATCCAAAGCAGCAACAGGTATATGATTACATAGAATCCTTGGAAAGAACAGCCACGGGTCCCGGCACTTCATCCACTCAACCTCACATAGCACAAGAAGCCCTAGTCCAATCATTGAAACAAGAAATCTTTGAGTTGGAGGTTTTAAATCGACATATTAAAAATGAAAATGAAGCACTCAAAGAATAGAGAAGACTGGACAAGATCATCCATGACAACACTATGCTACACCTGGGACTATGGCACAAAAAGAACAGAAAATTGAAGAAGAAATTCAAAAAGATAAGTAGAGCACTGGTTAATCTTAAATTCAAATGCATGATGAAGAAGCCCAGGATGTTAGCAGCACCAAGAAAGAGAGGAAGAGGGCTGGATGTACTGGCAGAAGCTTCAGAACATATGGTTTGAAGGGGAGGTGGTCCAAATTTTGGTTGCATGAGGACATGCAACACCTTCACAGTGGGGGTATGTTGAGTCCCAAAACTGTATCTTTCCTACACCTTTTTCTAGCTTCTTTCCATTCATCTGAACCTCCTAAATCATCAGTATCATTGCATAATAGTTTAAAAAAGGGCATTTATAGTGGTTTCTTGACTATGTGTTTGTGTTGCTATTTGAACTAGATTTTTGTTTATAAGCTGCGGAATCTTGTCACTTTCCACAGCCAGCCCAAGTTTCCGCAACTGTTTTGTCAAAGTCCATATTGCAGGTGTCTTCAGGCGAATCGTGCCACATGGGCAAGTTGCAACCGATGTGGACATGGACCGAGTCCTATTGGCTCAGCCAAATTCAGCAGAAAAGGCCATAGTCAACGGTGGGAAAAACGGTGGTCAACTCAAGAGTCCTACGGTGATAAAACTCTGTTTTTCACCACGTGAAGCTTTGTGTGGTTGTTCCTAGATCTCGGGGGACAAGTTAACACCTGTGGACTGCTCCATGAACCAAATTCAACAGCCACCTTCCAACGATTAAATCCTCACAGCCGCCTTAGTGCTAAATCTTGGGATGTGGTCGTTTACATGTCTTGTATCAGCACTGAATGTAGGAAAACCGTTATATTATCCTCTGTTATAAATAATGCATTCTCATATGGATGTTAGTTAGCTTTTTGATGATGTAATTTTGACTGTAAGGAACCCACTGTGCCATACTTTATCACTGTATTGTGACTGCTTTTTAATACATGAGAAATCTTTGTTTTTGAGCTCAATTGGTGGTTGATTGTTGACTGTCCGAGGATTTTGCAGAGGGCCCCTGCACAAGCTGAGGTGTTGTTTATTATTGTACAGTTTCATGTTTCATTTATTTATGTTCTTATGCCATAACCATTCACTTGTATATGTATCATAGTTTTTATGGTGTTAACGCTTGATATATGTCCATAGTTTTTCACATTGTTAACTGATCAATGCTTTTGTTTCAGATCACAATAGGCAGCCCGAGCAACACATAGTTTTCTAAGGACTAATGACATGGGATCATTTTTTTCCTTCTGCTGATTTTCATTTCCTTTAGTTTTTAGTTCCAGCATTGTGTTATTTGCTTCAATTTTGCTCATTTACTTTTCTGCAAGTTAGTTATTGAATTACTCATGACATTCTCAGTTACCTCCTAAAGCCAGAGTGAGTCAAATGGTGAGGGATTGAAGTATGAAGTGTGTAGTTTGATATTAGTTTATTTTTCTGCAAGTTAGTATTGAATTGCTCATGACATTCTCAGTTACCTCCTAAAGCCAGAGTGAGTCAAATGGTGAGGGATTGAAGTATGAAGTGTGTAGTTTGATATTAGTTTATTTTTCTGCAAGTTAGTATTGAATTGCTCATGACATTCTCAGTTACCTCCTAAATCCAGAGCGAGTCGAATGGCGAGGGGTCAGAATATGAGTTGATGTAATGTGATTTTAGTTTGCTTTGCTTGCAAATTTCTTAGATTTCTTTGAGTTTAGTTTTTATTATATTTCATGGCAGCAAGGATAATGGGTTTCATGGTCACTAGTTCACCATTGTTTAATTAGAATAGTGGCACATTCTCACTCTCTTTTCAAGAATTAGTTTCATCATTGCATGTTTTTAGAAAGTTTGAAGTTTTGAAAATCATTTTTAAAAAACATCATTACCTTGAACATTTACATCATACTTGTCTTTTAGTATTTCCATCTCACATTAGGGAATTAATGGAAATAAACCCAAAACAAAACAAAAACTCAAAAACAACAAAATTAAGAAATAAGCTATCTTGCACATATAGTATGCCGCACTTCAACAATTTACGACTCCCAGATTGACAATTAATACAACAATTTAGGACACTTGAATTGACCAAACATGAGTCTCAGATTAGGCTCATACTACTGTGACCAATAGAGGTCAAGAGTTAGTAAGGAGAGTCTGTGTACTCCAAAGACTTGGGGGATCCAAGTACAATCTTTTTGATTTATATCTGTGTGTGAGACTCAAATTGAGCTCATTGTTGTAAAGAATCTGCTTTGAAAACATAATAGAGAGGCCACCATTGAAGGCCCAAGAGTATTGGGTGAACTCCTTATTAAACTTGTTGTGTTTATATGTTTGCCTGTTATGTTTTCTTAACTGCTTCTGTGCTTGTGTATTTCGCAATCTTATCGACCCGTTGCATAAAATAACATAGGCACATCCATGCACATGAGTCTGTAATACCTTAATTGTTTGTCTTAGAGCAAGTACAGATCAACGGACCACCAGGTGGATAGAGTAGACAAAATTTGCCAGGTATTTCATTTACAAGAAGTGGAGACCGAGGTGCATTTCATTCTTGGATGCCCTGTCTACTACGAGATCAGAGGAAGGTTTCATTGCTTGTTCAGAGATTATCGGACCCTCATCGACTTTTTCAGGTATCTTGATCAAAGATGTCTAGCCCTATATATGTAGGAGGCTCTTAGGTTCCATGCGCATATTCTTCAGCCTCCCATCAGACTAGACCCCACACAAAGGATCACGACATTTTTCAGGGTACTACCTTCAGACAGAGGCAACAAGAGACCAATTGATACCAATACGTATCTAGACTCTAGATCAGTGAAGATCCATGGGACCTCCTCCCGTCACACGAGATCTCAACAACAAATCTGTTCCTAGGAGATGGACTAGGTCCTCTAGACCTCAGTAATGCGTGAACCCCCCAAGGAATAATTTAGTGGATAATCCGCACTTTCCATCGGCTCTTCATCAGGCCAACAAACTTTTTTGAGTTTCTTCAATGTTCTTCATCCGACCTCGAATGTTAGGAGAGATGGTTTAATCCTTAAACTTATTAGCGCCTGGATCTTCTCTGCTAGGGATAGATGTTTGTAACACCCTCCTCCCACATCTACCCAAGCAACCGGCCAGCCAAGTTAAACATGCGACAAGAGACCACTATGATAAGATTCAACCTCCTTGGTGACTTTAAGGAAATGGAACCAACAGAACATCACATACAGTCATCCAACGTCATCCAAATAACCTTCGGGAGACAAATCAACCACTTATACTGCCTATCCCTGGGTCCCATTGTTGTTTGAGAGACTTAAGGGTAGGGTAAAGCTCCCTAGACACTTCCCAGGCGAGTTAGTTTTAGGATTAACGCTCAGGGAACACTGCCCAGGTGCTTTATAACACTTCCTAGACATTGCCCAAGCAAGTTAGTCTCAACACTAATGCTAGCATTCCAGGATTTGATCCACCTTTTTCGGCCCAGATCTCAGGACACTGCCCGGAATGGAATGACCACTAATAATTAGTAAGGATGCAAGGAAAAAATGATGCAAAAGCAATAATATGAACAAGATCATCATCAAGCCCCTACTAGCCATGATAGACCTTTCGTCAAACATATCATCAACATGTGACCTACAAGTGTAAAGAACAAAATAAGTGCAGGGATCCCATACTTATCTGAGAATCGCTATGAACCATTGTTCCCTCATACCATTTGTTGCATTATCCTCAATTAATTCATAAACACATTATCCATTCATATACAAGTAAAAACATGCTGAGATCCATACATAGTCGTTGTCATGAAATGTGCATATAACTAGCATAATAGGAATAGAAATACGATAAACATATCATCCATCAAAGACATAAATACATCAGTACCTTTACACATGAAAATCAAGGGAATGGATTTGTCATTAATGAATAAAATGAACCAATCAGAGATGAGACTACCACGTTCCACTCGACCGTAGAATGGTTGAGCCAAATCTCTCTTCAGTCATTCACCCCCGTGCCATATTCCAAGCATGAATGTGGGATCTCATAAAACACATCAATCGAAACTCATCCAGGGCTTCCAGAGGCCATCCACGTCAACCCATCAAACAATGATTCCACCTCACGGTCGGACATCACCAAAAAATATCATCAGATTGGTCTCCATCCAAGCTTTCCAGGGCTTCCAGACTGTTTGTCCAACCAAAGATTCCAGAACTAGTAACTCAACCCACAGCTTATGCAGGGCTTCCAGAGTGTTTGACCAACCAAGGCTTCCAGAACTAGTAACTCAACCCACAACTTATAAAGGGCTTCCAAAGCGTTTGTCCAACCAAAGTTTCCAGGACTAGTAACTCAACCCACCAAGGGCTTCCAGAGCATTTGTCCAGCCAGGTCTTCCAGGACTAGTAGCTCAACCCAACTTGTTATAGGGCTTCTAGAGTGTTTGTTCAACCAAGGCTTCCAGGACTAGTAACTCAACCCAAGCCGTTATAGGGCTTCTAGAGCGTTTGTTCAACCAGGGCTTCCAGGACTAATAACTCAACCCAAGCCAAGGAAACATGCAAACCAACCAAAACAAAGAAATGAAAGTAAACCCATAATCACCATGGCTATCCAAGAAATGGCAAGGCTAGGCAATCCACTGTCGATCCAGGCAATCCTCCATGCTAATGATAGATCACAACCAAAAAACCACATGCACGTGCAATGCATTACAAAACTAGGGAAGAAACCATACATGCAACTCAATACCTGCAAGAAAATATAATGTAGCTGCTGATGTCGATGCCCTCTTGTGCTTTCCTGCCCTTCCTTTGCCTTCTTGCTCCAAGAATCCAAGTATGCCACACCCTCCAAGAGTGCTCCAAGAAAACTCCAAGTAGCCAAGAGTATGAAAGAGCTCCAAAATTGAACTGACAAAAGCTTACCAACTGATCCTCATAAGCCTTTTTATGAATGAGGCTTCTATTTTCTTCATTTTCCATTATTTTCTTTCATTTTCCTCCTCACATGCAACATGTGACCTCTCACCTTGTTTTTCTCATAGTTTACATTATTTTAATAAATAAATGTGCCAAAATGCATTTTAATGCCTTAGCCATTGCCTTTGTCAATTTCCTTAGCCATAAAAAATAAAATGAACAGCCCCTAGGATGTCTTGCCCAACATTCAACTTGGAATACGTGTCCGAGTCATCCGTGGTTATTGTTTTTAATATTTATTACATGGAATTCTCACCAAGGTTGTTACACTGTTGATTTACTTCATGCATTGTATTTTTTTGTTTTTAACATTTATTACATGGAATTTTCACTAAGGATGTTACAATGTTGATTTACTTCATGCGTTGTATCTTTTTGTTTTTAACATTTATTACATGGAATTTTCACCACGACTGTTACAATGTCGATTTACTTCATCAATTGTATCTTTTTTAGGAGACGGTTTAGTTCTCCTACTTTGTATGGACATCATTGTACTCAACAATACATTTGACCTACTTTGTGATTATTAGTTAGATATAAATATAATTATCTTATCTTATCTAACTTCCTATATATAATAATATATATATATATAATATATATATATATATATATATATATTATATATATATATATATTATATATATATATACATTTGATCATTAATTGTTTATATATATATCAATGAAAATCTTTCAATACATAATTATGGAAAAAAACTTAATCATCACTATTTATTTATGGGTTACTTATAATATATATTATTATTTTTAAATTTATAATTTCTTTTCGGGGAATTTTTCTATGGAAAAAAAAAAATTATGAAATTTATCACGGAAAAAAAATATTTATATTTAAAAAATGAATAATAAAAAAATTGTTATAAAAAATATGAAAGTAATTTTAAAAATAATTATATTTAGGTAAGGAGTTAATAACTTTTTCGATTTGTAACGACATAAAATTTCGGGTCAAACAAAGGGATGTCCCGTGCAATGCACCCTCAACTCAAACAGATACACACCGGGCTTTAGGGTTTCAAGGAGCTGCTCTACACCTACAAATTTCTCTCTTGCAGGTTTTTGGGTCCTTCTCGCTCGCCCGAGATGGCGGACACTACCAAGAGGAACGCAATGCTCTCCCTCTGCAACAATAACATCTCCATTAATCAGCTCTCCTTCCGCACTTTGATCTTCAAAAGAGTTTGATATTGGTGTTGTGACATACTCAGCCACAAATAACACCCTCTGTGACGATATTGCTGAAATGCACCTGGCAAGATTTAGTAATAGAGAGTAAATTGCAATGAATGCAGTGCAGGGCTGATTTTGGTGATCATACACTAGGCAGGCAATTTTTGGCTGTGTCGATGAATCATCAAGTGAAATTTCCAGAAGAGTGCACTCTGTGTTCAATATGAAAACACGTCTGATTTAGTATTTAGTGGGTAAAACATATTTGTTAAATGCACGAGTTGGTCACTCCCAAATGGGTTTGGCCTAGCAGTTGGTACGTACTTGCAATGAATGTAGTGCCCCCAGGTAAATTGCAATGACAGTGCTAACATATATAACCTAGAATTGGTTTGCTAAAATGGTTAGTGAGTTGTCATTTGACATTGATAAAGTGGACCTTGTAAATAATAGCAGCGGTGAGTTACAAATTGATCTGATATGATGTTAGTGATGACAAGGTTGTCAAGGTTTTCAAAATTACTATAAGATAAGATAAGATAAGATAATTATATTTATGTCCAACTAATGACCACAAAATAGATCAAATGGACTTTTGAATACATTGATGTCCATACAAAGCGGGAGAACCAAATGGTCTCCTAAAAAACAATACAATGCATGAAGTAAATCAACATCTGGCCCTTGTGGAGAAGATCCAAGAGCTAATAATTTTGAGGATCAAACCCATCTCTTCTATCACCCGAGGCTGAATGAAGAGCACTGAAGAAACTCAACAAAGTCTGTTGGACTGATGAAGAGCTGGTGGAAAGTGCAGACTGTCCACTAAATTGTCGCCACAGGGGGGTTCACGTGTTGCTGAGGTATGGAGTACCTAGTCTGTCTCTCAGGAACGGATTTGCAGCTGAGATCTCGTGTGGTGGGGTGAGGTCCCACATTTCCTCATTAATCTAGAGTCTACATACGTATTGGTATCAATATGTCTCTTGGTGCCCCTTTCTAAAGGTAGTACCCTGAAAAATGTCATGATCCTCTGTGTGGGGTCTGGTTTGATGGGAGGCTGAAGAATATGCACTCGGAACCTGAAAGCCTCCTGCATATATAGGGCCAAACATCTCTAGTTGGGATACCTAAAAAAATCAGTGAGGGTCTGAGAATCTATAAACAAGAAATGAAACCTTCCTCTGATCTCGTATTAGACAGGGCATCCAAGAATAAGTGCACATCAGTCTCCACTTCCTATAGATGACATACGTGGCAGATTTTGTGTAGTCTATCCACTCGGTGGTCCATCTCTACCCGAATTCCATGAGAACCTATTCTGAATTGGCCTAGAGGAATGCGAAGAGCATGCATCCAATGGTGAAAAGTATATTGGGGTCGAACAATGAGCCCATCTCTCAATTCCAAGGAGTTCTCAGCGTAGTAGGCCATCTTTGGGTGCAACCCTCTCCAAGGATTGACAATATTGTTGAAATGCACCTGGCAAGATTTAGTAATAGGGAGTAAATTGAAATTATAGGCTAATTATAGGCTAGGCAGGCAATCTAAAACAGGGTTGGTGGCTGTGTTGATGGAATCATCCAATTGAAATTTCTAGAAAAGTGCCCCATGTGTTAAATATGAAAACACATCTGATTTAGTGCTTAGTGGGTGATACATCTTTATTAAATGCACTATTTGTTCAGTCTGAAATGGGTTTGGCCTAGCAGTTGGTGTGTACTTGCAACGGGTGTAGTGCCCCAGGTAAATAACATTGACAGTGCTCACATTTATAACCTAGAATTGGTTTGCTAAAAAGGTTAGTGAGTTGTCATTTAACATTAATAAAGTGGACCTTGCAAATAATAACAACGGTGAGTTGCAGATTCATCTGATATGTTGTTAGTGATGGCAAGGTTATTAAGACTATCAAATACTATACAATGTATCTGCCTTTGTTGCAGTTTACATTAGCTGAATGGTCTGTTTGAAGTGGTCTTGAGGAATTGTTTTATGGAAATTAGTGTTAGCATTTGCTTCCAATAGTCGCAATTTCTAATTTAGGTAAAATAGATGGACTTATTGTAATAGCACCTGCTAATATAGAACTTACCAGTGTTGATATAAATACTATGAAGCATTGTTATGGGTGCGAATTGATGGAGGGTCTACTCATGGTTTGCTCTAGTGGTTGAGTTGCTAATGCCGAATTGTTTATAGGAAGTTTAAGGTACAATTAAACAGTAGATTAAATTAGATGTCCATTCCATTCAGTAATTTTATACCATGTGACAAACTTTAACAATTTGCAGTGATCCTCACTCTAGGTTTCATATGGGTGCTAGAGGTTGTTTGAGAAATTGACGACTTTTCATGATGTCATATAATTAGCTTATCCATACTTGCTATAATGGGACAGAAGACCATATGTGCCTTGACCTGGCAACATGACATTTGGTTGTCTTAAAACATAACACGGGAACTTGCCTCACTGGGATTGATGTTATCGCATTGAACGTCGTCTGACTGTATGAACACTATGTATTTCAGAGGCTATGTGTTAAATTAATCTACAACAACAGCATGAGATTATGGAAGAAGAGATCAAACCTTATCCAGAGTGGTATGTTGAATCTAAGTGTACTTTGTGGTTGTGGAAAAATGTGTTTGTTTAACCATCCTCCAATTTAGAAACCCTCTGCTTCTTTTGCTATATTCCTAAAAAAAATTGTACTAGGGTCACTTCCTAATCAGTTGCTTGAACATATGAAGCTCGAATGACAATACCTAATGCTTAAAATGGAAACCACACATTGGATCTACTTCTTACAGTCTATTAAGATCAATTATTTTAAGTTCCTTTGCATGGCTGATTTGAAGTGCTACCTCTAAGCTTCCATTCTGACTAGAATACTGTAATTTGTTGTTGTCACCACTTGTAAGTGTGTCACACTGTTAATAATAGTTTTTGTTGGAAGTGAAAACTGTGGAATTCATCTACTGCATATTGCACAAGAATTATGATTTGCAATCCCATGTTATTGCCTTTTGATGCAAGAACATTGAGCTCAACAATTTCATTATATTATAGTTAACTTAGGGGGTCTTGTGTTTTCAAGGAATTTGGATTCCTATGTATCAAATTAATGTAATTATTAATGTTTTGAGTGATTGGAATAGGAATTAATTAGATATTGTGAGGATATTTGTAAATGCTCTCGAATGTAGGAGAACATGAGTGATGCTGAGTGATTAGTGAGGATTGAGAGATTTGGGAATCAATTGTAAGTCTTAGATTAGAAATTGGTTTCATGGTTTGTGGAACTAGAAAGGATTCTTAGGGATTAGTGGAGTCAAAAGTGAGCTTGGAGGATATTCGAGATTTAGTTCAGCAAATTAAGGATCTGAACCAAAATTGGTTAACAAAACCTTTTGTATAAATGTAAGCCAAAAAGGCATAGAGTCATTTAGTCAGTCAGTCAGTTAGTTAGAGTGAGAATTAAAGTTCAGAGATTAGATAGGGTTGACTGTAAGCCTACGGGCAGGAAAGGAGAAAACCTTCTATGTTACAGTGAAAGCATAACTATAAGGTTTCCTAAAACTTAAGGATTTGTAAAGGAAGCATAAAGGCACGAAGAAATGAAGTAATAGAGTGGAGATTGAGATCAGAACAAGTGAAGACCGGAAGGTGAGAACAAATACACAGGTAGAAAGTCGAACGAATGGGCTGTTACATAGTAAGAAACAAAAGAACGTAACAATGCATAGGAACTGTTGGATCAGTGAGATCAACGGATGAGATTGTGTGAGATAGACGGCTAAGATTAAGTCACACAAGATAAATTCAAGAAGATGAATGGCAGAGATTAAAACCACATGCAAAATAATGGAGAGGTCTTCATAGGCGGTAAGCAGTTTCTCACGCGCCCTAAAATTTGTAAGTGGTATTCTACAATTTCACGCGATTACCCTTAGTGAGTGACATGTAGCACGAGAAAACTACTTTTCTCACGTGCTCTCGACCTGATATCAGTCATGCACAATTTCACACGAGATTGCACGATAGCCATTGGATAGAGCAAGATTAATCAACGGTGGAGATCGACCAAGCTACTTGGTGATCAGGTGACGCAATAAATGTCGGATTATGGAATGAGATCGACAGTAGAGGTTGATGCACTAAAGAGAGCATCAATATACATGCAAAGGTTTGTGGAATGGCGGAAAGATAAGGTTTAAGTGTGGTTATGAAATATTTCTATTATATGGGAATTATAATAGAAATGAGCGGACTAAATGTATTACGGTTAATGTTGGGATTAATTAATGAAGGTCTAAGTCTGAGTTTTAGCCAAGGTCCAAAGATTATGGAAGGATTTATAAGATTTCGCTCAAATGTCTATAAAGTTTAGACTTGGGATAGTTAAATGAAATGTTTCCACATGGAATTTTTTATGAAGGAGAATTAAACCTTGACTTGTGAAGGTTTTACCAAGTAAGGAATTTTGGAATTCTTGGGATGTATGTGACATGCATTGTATATGTGCGGCTTATGCTGCATCATTTGGTATTAGAGCAGAACAACGAAATTCTACGTGTAATAATTCTTTGAGAAACTTAGTGTTATATACCTAGGGGGGATAATATGGGGTACCAAGGGAGGTACCCAAGGTAATAATGGGATGGGCCATAGTAATAAATAAGGTGGTTAACCCATATCATGTAAGGCACCACAAGTAGTTAGTAATAATGTAATGGGCCCATGGTATTAGTGGATGGTATGAGGGAACCATGGTAATGATCCATGGTATTGCATGTATGAGGCCTATATAGAGGCTAGAGACTCCACATGGAGGATGAAAGGAATAGTCAAGGATTACTGTATGTACAAGCATATGGCTTGTGGGGTGTTCTCCTTCCTTAAGGAGTGAATGTATGGTGTTGCCCTACCTTAAGGGTTTTGATATTAATAAAGAAGCATTTCTATCTATTTCTATCTTGTTATTTCTTGGGTTAATTCTATTGTCTTATATTTTCATATCAGAGTCATAACAAGTGGCACCACAAGTAGTTAGTAATAATGTAATGGTTAACCACCTTATTTATTACTATGGCCCATCCCATTATTACCTTGGGTACCTCCCTTGGTACCCCATATTATCCCCCCTAGGTATATAACACTTAGAACAGAGTTATGTTTTGAATGTGTGTATGCAGGCAAGAGGAGATCAAAATTTAAATCTGACAAACAGTAGGCACATAGAGATAAAGTGTAGTAGAAATTGAAAATGCAAAGAAATAGAGAACAATCCATTCAAAGTGTAGGTGAATGGTAGAACAAGATCATGCAGAGGTCTTGAAGGTAGTGACATAAGAAGGTGAGAAGATTGCAGCAACCTAGAGCAAGAAGTGCTCAGTTGGTTCCAGAGGAGAGAACCAGAGAGATGCCAAAGCCCTGAGCTTAGAGAAGAGAAGCTTAGTGAGGTATCATGTAGCAAGAGGGACTTGTTACTGCAGAGGTATTGTTGCATCTCATGGAAAGATCATAAAGGCAATTCTACAGAGGATGTGGGTAGAATTTCTAAGGGATGAAAAAATTTGGTAAGAGTTTCTGAATGAAAGCAGAATGTGGCAGAACCTTGAAGAATTCCAAGAGAGGTTGAATAAAGAGGATAGTTGTGTTCTTAAAAGGTGCAAATGAGTTGAAGCTTAGAAGGAGTAGAGAGAAGTGCTCAAAGAGGTTCGAGAGAATAGAGAACCAAGTGCTTGCCAAATACCAAGTATAGAGGAGAACTTGGTGAGGTAAGTGGAAACAGGGAGGACTTACTGTTGCAGAGGCTTTAATGCAGCTCATAGTAAGTGAGTGAGGAACTCATGAAGATAGAGAAGGAGATGAATACTGATAGTCATAATAGAGGTAACAGAGGTTCTGAGGAAGACCACAACATAAGAAAAGTGAAGAAGGGGGATGCCAAGGCAAATGGCAAGAGAACGAGTCAAGAGGAGTGTGACAAAGAGATTGCGGAGTTAAAAGAACAACTCAATGTATTAAAGATGCTACTAGAGGAAAATCAAAGACAAGGTTGGGTCTTGAGGAAAAAGACAGTAAAGTGGTCTAAGTTACAGAAAAAGCTACAATAGAAGCAAGTGAAGTGGCTGGTGGAAACACTCATAGAAGCTGAGTTGGAAATGGAAGTTTCCATTTGTGAAGCAGAACAGGGTGAAGTTCTGGGTGAAGATGAAGACTAGAGATCTGTGAAAGATCTTATGAATTATTGTGAGAATTTAAGAAAGTAAGGATATATGATGACTGAAACATCAAGTGAGACCACAAGGTATTTTGTTTTTAAAATTGATAATTTATGTATGATTGCAGGTATTGCAGGAGAAAAGCAACTTTGTGAAGATGTCTTCAGGATGGATGAAGATCTTGAAGTAAAACGTGAGAAAGAAAATTTCTCAGAAGAGGAGAATTTGACTGGTTACAATAGAAAGAGTCTATGGATGAGCTACTTAATGGGAGAAGACATTCATTTGAAGTTGTCATAGAGATGGAAGATCAGGATCTTATCCTGATGAAGAATGAAGGAATATTGTCTCATAGAGGTAATCTAATGAATTTGATTAATGTTATTGATGAAGAACAAATGCAGGAGAATATTAATGCAGATTATGGGGCAATGATAGCTCTTGAAGAAGGTTTACAAAGAGACAACAAGACAAAGTGTATTGAAGAAGAAGGGGAGGAAAATTTGTCTCAAGACAATGAAAAGACAATCATAGAATTGAATAAAGAAGAAGTCTATGCAAAAGATTTAGCAAATGGAGAAAGGGCATCTGATGATTGGTCAATAACAAAGGAAGGTATGGAAAATTGTGTGAAATTTCCAAATTCTACTCCAATTAAAATTATTGAGTTATATAGAAAATTAGACTTTCAAAGAAGGAAGTTGGAAAAGAAAAGGACATATACTCAAGATAAATTGCTGAAAAAGGAAGACAAATTGTCATGAATGACAATCATAATGAAAAGAGAATGGTAATGAAAGTTCAACAAATTGACGTTACAGAAGGAGGAGTTCATTATTGTGAACCAGAGTAGAGAGATATCATTGAAACAGATGATATGGAGAAGAGTTTATATCAACATACTGATGTGTTGACAAAGGAATTGAAGGAAAACTCAGAGCAACGTAATGAGATGCTGCCAGAGAAAGAAAAGGTAATGAGGCCTTATATTTTTAATTCTAATAATTTTTTTACGATTACGGGATTTGATGAAAATGAGACAGACATGTTTCAAGTTGAAGAGGTAGTTTTAGAACTAAAGAAGACTGGTAGTTGCCAGGACGGACACGCTGATCAGGGAAATGAAAACCATGAAGATACCATGCTTGAAGAAGTTAAACTGATTGTCAGAATCAGTTAAGGAAGTGAAAGGCAATTACTGAGGATTGTCAAACAAGAGGGTATGGATGAAAGGGCAGTA
This sequence comes from Pinus taeda, assembly GCA_000404065.3. NCBI lineage: Eukaryota > Viridiplantae > Streptophyta > Pinopsida > Pinales > Pinaceae > Pinus > Pinus taeda. The sequence goes on along the minus strand of APFE030151087.1, from coordinate 270,301 downwards.
ATAAGAATCCAACAACTTTAAAGAGAAGATAGTAAACAACAGTTTGAATATGAGAGGACAAAGTACAACAACAAATGGCAAAGTAATTATCAGTCGAAAGATAAATTGGACATAGAGACTGAAAGAATAATAAAATTGATGATGAAGGTGCCTCAGAAGAAAGAAACAGTAAGAAGGCCAAGCAACAACAAGAAAAAGACAACAACAAACTGTGAGGGCATAGCTAGTGGGGCAATGCAGCATAAAGTGTGGAGACCTGGAGTGTTGTGTTGTGTTATATTCTTTCCACGACTAGCCCACGTAGTTAACCAGGGGGTTAGAAAGGGGGCGGAGCCCCCCCTTTGTTGCATTGATTGCGTAGCGGGGGAGTCACAGGGGGTTTGAGGGGTGCAGGTAACCCCATTCTATGGGATCCGAGGCAGCGCCTTGGAAAATTTTGGTTTTGGACCCTATATTAGGTTGGGCGGACCTACCTATGATTTTGTGCATGTTTTTCGCACATTGTTTTCGACGTGATGGTTTTCGGTCCATCGTATTGGATGCTTCGACATGTATAGATATGTATTGTAACATTGAAAGTAATATAATGAAAAATCAAGCTGGTAGTCCTGGTTTTTGGATCCAAGGGATTTTTTTTTTTTTTTAGAATTCGTATGCAGGTAATTTTTGTATGGGGTTAAAACCTACATTTGGTATCAGAGTTGTTTTTGGCTTCAAGGGGACGCCTTTGTTGCTGAGGGGTTTCTCTCAGGCCTGTGATAGACCCTGTTCAGTGGGAGATCTGTGAGATCGATTTTAGTGGTGAAAGAAGATGGCGAGCAGTAGAATATAGAGATCGAGAAATTTAATGGTCAGAGTTTTGAGTTGTGGAAACTCAAGATGGAGGATCTGTGGGTGGATAAAGATAAGTGGATCGCGGTAGATCCAGGTACTAAACCAACGAGAGTGTCCGATCAAGAATGGAAGAAGCTGGATCGGAAGGCAAAGAGAACAATACGATTGTGTGTCTCAGATTCAGTATTGTTGAATGTGTCAGGGGAAGCTACGACAAAGGCTTTTTGGGACAATTTAGGGACTTTGTACCAATCTAAGTCTCTGGTGAATAAATTGTTCTTGCGGAAAAAGTTGTATAACTTGAGGATGAAAGATGGAAACTCAGTGATAGAGCATCTGAACGCATTTAATACTGTTGTAAGTTAGTTATTATCTGTTGATATTAAAATTTTAGATAAAGATAAGTGCATCACTTTTTTGCGTTCTCTACTAGATTCGTGGGATAGTCTGGTTATTGCAATAGGTAGCAATACAACTGCCTTGTAGTTTGATGAAATAGTCTCATCCTTGCTGACACAGGAGATAAGACGGAAAAATATGGAGAGCCAGAATGGTGATGTCTTATTTGTACGAGGACAGTCCCAGAAAAGAAACAAAAATAAGTCATCGAGTGGGAGATCTAAATCTAGAGAGAGACCTAAATCTGTAGGAAAACCTGTAAAGGTGGTGTACTGGAAATGTGGAAAGGAAGGGCACTACAAAAAGGACTGTAAATATAAAGCTCCTGATAAAGGAAAGGGATTTTATGATGCTCCTTTTGCAGAGGCGAAAACCACTTCAGATGAAGGTGGGGATGTGTACTTGGCTTCTTCAAGTACACATGTAGATCATGAGGCATGGTTGATTGACTCAGGTGCATCCTTTCACTTCACTCCCCATAGAAAATGGTTCTGCGAGTATGAGAAATACGATGGTGGTGATGTCTTCTTAGGGGATGATAGGAAGGCTAGAATCATTGGTCACAGAAAATTAAAGTTAAAGTTGCAAGGTGGAAGGGTTATAACACTTCCGGGTGTTCTGCATATTACTGCATTGACCAAAAATCTGATTTCTGTAAGCAAGTTGGATGATGCAGGTGTAAAAATAGTGTTCGAGAAGGATACCTGCAAGATGGTTCAAGGTGCACTGGTATTGATGCGGGGAGTTCGGATTGGAACTCTGTACAACCTGCAAGGTAGCACTGTTATTGATGGGTGCAACAGCTATGTGGTTCCTGAAAGTGGAGCAGAATCTAGTGGTCTATGGAGAAAAAACTGTGCTATGGCATCAAAAGCTTAGACACATTGGAGAGAAGGGCCTTCAAATACTTCATGGTAAAGGTATGATAGAAGGTATGAGTAATAGCTCTCTGGATTTTGATTTCTGTGAAAATTGTGTATATGGGAAGAAGAATCGGGTGAGTTTCCCCTCTGGTGGTAAGAAGGCGAAACAAATGTTAGAGCTTGTGCACAGTGATGTGTTCGGACCTGTGAAGGTTTCATCACTCAGTAAGTCTATGTATTATGTATCATTTATAAATGACTTCTCAAGGAATACATAGATATATTTCCTTAAGAAGAAATATGAAGTCTTTGACAGGTTTAAAGAATTTAAGGCTCTAGTGGAAAACCAAACAGAGAAGAAGATAAAGGTGTTGATGACAGATAATGATGGAGAGTTTTGTAGTAAGGAATTTGAAGAATTCTATAAGAAGTGTGGTATAATATGACAGAAGATTACTCCATATACACCTCGGTAAAATGGAGTTGCAGAAAGAATGAACAAGACGTTGATGGAAATGGCAAGAAGCATGCTCAGTGGTGTCGAGTTAGGAAAGGAATTATGGGCAAAGGTGGTGGAGACAACATGTTACCTGGTCAACAAATCACCTTCATCAGCGTTGGAGGATAAGACTCCACAAGAGGTATGGACTGGTAAGAAACACTCTCTTTCACATCTTAGGGTATTTGAATGCGATGCATATGTACATGTTCCAAAGGAGAAACGAACCAAGTTGTATAGTAAATCTGAAAAATGCATCTTTATTGGGTATAAGGATGGTTTAAAGCGTTATAAGCTTTGGAACCCAGTAATAAGGAAGGTTGTGTACAAATGAGATGTGGTGTTCAGAGAGGTAAAAGATGTTATTAAACATGAAGTCCAACTAAAGGAACCTGAGAAGATACAGTTTGAGTTAAATAAGAGTCTACAACAGAGGAGGAATCAAAAGATGAAGAGCCACAAACTCCGGGTGTGAGAAGATCAGTTCGAGAAAGAAGGTAGCGAGAAAGGTATAGTCCATATACTTTCTGTTCAAATTTTGCTTTATCTATTACTGGCAATGATCCCAGAACTGTGAAGGAAGCAGTAGATTCAGAGGATGGCAAACTCTGGAAAGAGGCCATGGTTGATGAAATGGCTTCTTTGCACAAAAATGAGGCTTGGGATCTGGTGGAGTTGTCGGCTGGAACGGAACACATTGGCAGCAAATGGGCATTCAAGAAAAAGATAAATGCAGAAGGAAAGGTGGAGAAATACAAAGCTCGGTTAGTGGCAAAAGGTTATTCCCAGGTAACAAGAATTGATTTTGGTGATATTTTTTCTCCTGTTGCCAAGGTAACTTCTATTATATTACTTTTATCTATTACTGCTCTTTTGATTTTGAGGTAGAACAAATGGATGTGAAGGCAACATTTCTTCACGGGGATTTGGAAGAGGAAATCTACATGAAGCAACCTAAAGGCTTTGCGGTGAAGGGTAAGAAAGAACTGGTATGCAAGTTAAAAAAGTCTATGTATGGGTTAAAATAGTCACCAAAGATGTGGTATCAAAAATTTGATACATTTATATGGGGACTTAGCTTCACCAGAAGCAAAGCAGATCGCTGTGTGTATTTTAAATTAATTGGTGACCGTGTTATTTATTTGGTCTTGTATGTGGATGATATGTTGCTGGTTGGAAATAACAAAGAAATTATCCAGGATTTGAAGACCCAATTGTCCT
>APFE030151087.1:238572-266470 GCA_000404065.3 Pinus taeda | reverse complement strand
GGAAATAACAAAGAAATTATCCAGGATTTGAAGACCCAATTGTCCTCCAAATTCGACATGAAAGATCTTGGTGCTGCAAACTATATTTTGGGCATGGAAATCAAAAGAGATCGGGAAAATAGGAAGCTTTGGTTAAACCAGAGGAAGTATGTCAAGACAATATTGCAGAGGTTTAATATGCAGGATAGTAAATCGGTGAAGGCTCCTATTTTTGTAGGTGTGAAGTTATCTGTTGAACAGTGTCCCAAGACACAAGAAGAGAAAGAGGACATGTCCCGTGTTCTATATGCAAGTGCAGTCGATAGCCTAATGTATGCAATGGTCTGTACTAGACCAGACATTGCACATGCAATGGGAGTATTGAGTAGGTTTATGTCAAAACCAGGGAAGGAGCACTAGACAACAATGAAGCGAGTTTTCAGGTATTTGCATGGCACTAGTGATTATGGTTTGTGCTACCAAGGAAGACCAAGATTAGACAGAGTGTTGGATATTCGTGGCTTTGTTGATGTAGACTGGGCTGGAGATTTGGATCAGAGAAGATGTAGAAGTGGGTATGTGTTTAGCCTATTTTGAGGTGTAGTCAGTTGGATGAGTAAGAAACAATTTGTAATGGCACTATCAACTACAGAGGCAGAATGCATAGCAACCACTCATGCAAGCAAGGAAGCAATTTGGTTGCAGAGATTGTGTTTAAGTATGGGGTTAGTACAGGGAGCTATAAGGATAGACTGTGACAGCCAAAGTGCAATTTTCTTGGCAAAGAACACTAGATATCATTCAAAGACCATGCACATTGATGTCCAATATCACTTTGTGAGGGATATGATGGAAGACAAAAGGGTGTTGTTGGTAAAGGTGGACACTTTGAAGAATACTACAGATGCATTGACAAAATCTGTGAGCTCTGAGAAGTTCTCTTGGTGTAGAGAAACAATGGGCATTGCAGGGCTGGATAAATGTCTAAGCTCTTTTGTGGCCCACTATGGAAAGAAAACAACAAGTGGGAGAATGTTGTGTTGTGTTATATTCTTTCCACGACTAGCCCATGTAGTTAATTGGGGGGCTTAGAAGGTGGGCGGAGCCCCCACCCTTCGTTGTGTTGATTGCGCAGCGGGGAAATCACAGGGGGTTTGAGGGGTGTAGGTAACACCACTCTATGGGTTTTTGACCCTATATTAGGTTGGGCGGACCTACGTATGGTTTTGTGCATGTTTTTCGCACATGGGTTTTGACGTGATGGTTTTCGGTCCATGGTATTGGATGCTTCGACATGTATAAATATGTATTGTAACATTGAAAGGAATATAGTGAAAAATCAAATTGGTAGTCCCGGTTTTCAGATCCAGAGGATTTTTTTGTGTTTTATAATTCATATGCAGGTAATTTCTGTACGGGGTTAAAACCTACATGGAGAACAACAACAAACAAAGACAAATTACAGAACAAAGTACGTGATCGAGGAAGACAAAGGTTGAATGCACATGATCAGGAGATCATGATTATTTTAACCTTGGGAGTCTGATGCAGGAGCATTCAACTCAACAATTTCATTATATTCTAGTTAACTTAGGCGTCTTGTGTTTTCAAGGAAGTTGGATTCCTATATATCAAATTAATGTAATTATTAATGTTTTGAGTGATTGGAATATGAATTAATTAGATATTGTGAGGATATTTGTAAATGCTCTCGAATGTAGGAGAACAAGAGTGATGATGAGTGATTAGTGAGGATTGAGAGATTTGGAAATCAATTGTAAATCTTAGATTAGAAATTGGCTTCATGGCTTGTGGAACTAGAGAGGATTCTTAGGGATTAGTGGAGTCAAAAGTGGACTTAAAGGATATTCGGGATTTAGTTCAACAGATGAAGGATCTGAACCATAATTGGTTAGCAAAACCTTTTGTATTAATGTAAGCCAAAAAGGCATAGAGTTAGTTAGTCAATCATCCAGTTAGTTGGAGTGAGAATTAGATTTTAGAGATTAGATAGGGTTGACTGTAAGCCTACAAGAAGGAAAGGAAAGGCCACTGATATAGAAGATCAAGTCGAGAAAGAAAGTCTTGTGTAAATGCTTGTTTATTAATACAGATAACTCGATTTTTGAGTATGAGTAGATTGTATTGAGTAATTGAATGATAAATTGTGTGTGAAATAGAGTAATTCGGCGTAACATAGGTTTGCAGGCGTGCAGAATCAGAGAAGAAGACAAAGAAGAGTGTTATGGGTTTACACACAGAGAGTATTGGAGAAAACATTCAATGTAAGGTATAACTATAGGGTTTCCTAAAACCTAAGGATTTATGAAGGAAGCGTAAAGGCGCGAAGAAATGAAGTAACAGAGCGGAGATCAAGATCAAAACAAGTGAATACTAGAGGGTGAGAACAAATACACAGGCAGAAAGCAGAACGAATGGGCTATTACACAGTAAGAAACAAAAGAACGTAACAGTGCACAGGAACTGTTGGATCAGTCAGTTCAACAGATGATATTGTGTAGGATAGACGGCTAAGATTAAGTCGCACAAGATAAAGTCAAGAAGATGAATGGCGGATATTAAAACCACGTGCAGAATAGTGGAGCGGTCTTCATAGGTGGTAAGCAGTTTTCCGCGTGCCCTAAAAGCTGTAAGTGGTATTCTACAAATTCACGCGATTACCCTTAGCGGGTGACACGTAGCACGATTAAACTAATTTTCTCGCGCGCTCTCAACCTGATATCAGTCGCGCACGATTTCATGCGAGATAGCCATTGGATCGAGCGGGATTGGTCAACAGTGGAGATCGGCCGAGCTAGTTGGAGACCGGGGGACGCGATAACCGTCGGATTAAGGAATGATATTGACAACAGAGGTTGAATGCGCTAAAGAGAGCATCAATATACATGCAAAGGTTTATGGAGGCGGAAAGGTAAGGTTTAAGTGTGGTTATGAAATATTTCTATTATAAGGGAATTATAATAGAAATGAGCGGAATAAGTGTATTACAGTTAATGTCGGGATTAATTAATGAAGGTCTAAGTCTGAGTTTTAGCCAAGGTACAAAGATTGTGGAAGGATTTATAAGATTCTGCTCACAGGTCTATAAATTTTAGACTTGGGATAGTTAAATGAAATGTTTCCGCATGGAATTTATTGAAGGAGAATTAAACCTTGACTTGTGAAGGTTTTACCAAGTAAGGAATTTTGGAATTCCGGGGATGTATGTGACATGCATTCTACATGCATACTGTGGGTATGTCCGGCTTAGGCTGCATTGCCGTTGCAACCCTTAGTGGTGTGGGTTGGGGAAATTTTCCTCCAATAGCTTAGGGATCTAAAAAATAGTGTACCTTTATTTATAATATTATTTGGGACAAAAATATGAAATTTCGTGTTTTCTTAATGTGAAATGCCAGGCCGCAACATTGCATCTGCAATAACTAAAGGTAAGTGTCCTTCAAGAATAATGTGACATGAACGACATGAGCTGGTCTGTTTTCTAGATTGAAAATGAGAACTAATCTTGCTTTCTAAATTTTACAGTTCTTTCCAGAATATATTCTGTTTGTATGGAGAATATTTTATAGTCAAAATAATCGTTCGAACAACATAAAAGACCCTATATTTTCTATCAAGTTTTTATCGTTTCTATCATATTTTGGTCTCTACACTTACATACCATGGTTAAAGATTTTTTTTGACAATGTTACAATGAAATTCATCCAGTATTATCTACAACAAGTTGGGGAATTCGACCATTATAAAGAGCTTCATAATGTCCGTCAAATTCATGGCAACACCGGTTACAACTCTCAGCAAGAAATTACCTCATGTTGCTTAGTCAATCAATACCCTAGATCCTGAACAGACAATGTTAGCTTGGCTTATGCACTCAGTTGACAGGATAAGGCACCTCAATCGCATTTAAACCAGTAGACTGTATCAATTTCACAAAAAAGTAAAAAGCCACTTTTGTTCTTGAAGTGGAACACTATGAATCTATTCCTACATTTTCAACACCAGAAGGCTGTTGACTAGCTTCTGATGTAGAAGATTGTTCTAGATAATTTCCTCCAGCAGATTCAATTATTAAGTCTAAAGATACTCTAATTTAAGTGTCCCATGAAATTGTCAAATTTGCAACTTAGTCCAAACCTACAGATAGCATAATGAGTGAAGAAGTTGCATGTTAGGCCCTCCCGGTTAATCCTATGATCCACAAAGAGATTCATAATAGAGGAGAGGATAGTACAATGTTATGGGCAACAAATGCAACATAAAATGACAAAAGTCAGGAATTACACCAACAAAAATAATAATGCGGTTCTAGTGGATATATTCCAAAATTGAGCAAAAGCATTTAATTGTTCAAGCCAACATCAAGCCAGGTTGATGATATAAACGTATGTAGCAAGATAAAGAATTAAATGTTCTAGTTTTACCTTCGAATTATGTCTCAAAGAGGTATCTTCATTTGAGGGATTCAGTTCCTCATACAGGTCGAATCATTCTTCCTAAGACATGAAATTAACCTATTTTGCACTGAAGTGCCTCCAGAAAGCAGTTCTCCCTTCTAATAGTAAGTTAAAGTTGCTTATCAAAGTAAATATGCATCATTGAGAAGTGCCCAATTATGGTGAAATCTTATAATATATTTTTGTGGTTTAAACTTTAGTCTGACTATGAATGTTACAAGGAGGTTAAACATCAAAAGGCAGTGACCTTATGCATTATAAATTAGAGCTACTTCTAAGCTGTAGACAAAAATGCACTCTGCATTTTATATCTCAAACATGTTTCAACAATGCATACAAAAGTACTTTTTAACGTGCCACTCAGACTCTTATCTCGGAGGAATGAATATTTAAGTACAAGAAAAGAAATAAAAATTAGAACTATTACACTTCAACCATAGAAAATGCATACACACAAAGGATGCCATGCAACAAGGTAACATTTAAAGCAGACCAAGCATTGTCAACATCAAAGAAAGCTCAGGTGAATGATATACTTCAAATTCTATTAAGAAAAAATAAGGAAAAACTAGATGGAAGAAACAAGCAAAATTGTAGGTCATAAGGGTAGACCAAGAGGATCAAGGACACAAATTTTGTGTGAGAATGATCCTCTTCTTAAAATGATGGTGTGTACATGTCATGACAAATTTCCCATCAGTGCCTTGATGTAGAACAGACAAGCTGGTTGACCAGACCTTTAATAGAAGATATTCCCCTCTTGACGGACATTATGAGGATCTTCATAATAGTCAGATTCCCCGAATTGTGTAGATAATACTGGATGAATCTCATTGTAACTAGTAACTAGAAATCCCATTAGCCTTTATTTCCTGTGGTGAAATTTAGATGCTCTTTCCATGTTGATTTGGGCAAACATTTTCTGTTTTTGTCTCTCAGGTGCGATTCTTAAACCCCTGGACCCTTGATAACTATTCATTTTACCTCAAGCAATGATTACCTTGTAATTCCAGCTTCTATTCGTTGTTCAACATTGCCCCTTTCTGCCTTCTATTTCTGCTAGATTTAGTTTAGTATATTTAGTGTTTGTACATTACATTGAGAAACCGTTATCCTGTGAAAGTTATGTTTGTCTTAATTTAGAAAATTTCGTTTCTTGTTGGTGCTCTAGTTGCTCTGAATGCCCATGATATTATTGTACGTTGATCCGATTCCATTTTGTAGTCAAGCCTTGTAAGTTCACCCCTCTATTTACTTGCGATCATGCTTCCTTTGAGCTATGGATTTATACAATTTATGTGCTACTAAATTTGTTTTTTTATTATGAAATGCACCTATAAATTATTAGATGTACTTCATTAGCTCGTAAATCGTGTTTTTTTCTTAAGCCTTGAGTCAATGCAACCTAGTTGGCAAGTAGGCACACTAATTGGAAGCATTAATTCTTCATATTTGATTTTTTCGAGGTAATCAGCATTGGTTCATGTTGTTGACCAATGATGTATATGAAGAAAAAATCGTTGGTTATGGCTTCGAATGACATGTCTTCCATTATGTGAAGCACCAGGTTCAATATTTTTGACAATGGTTGTTTTGAAGCATTGAATTGGATTGAGAGCAATAGAACCAATTTTTATTTTGAAGACAACTTGCTAGATTCTCTTCTCTAATGTGCAAGCTTGAGAGGAGCTTGATCAAACATTTAAAAATATTTGACATCTGAATGTGAGCTATCAATTTTAAATGTACACTATTTTCTTTATTTGGATGCTTACAAATAAGAAAATTTCCTCGGAATTGGCTACCATTAATTGGAATTTGGATTTAATAGTTTCAAATTTTGGATTTTTTTAGGTGAAATCTTTGATGCAACAACTTACTATCATCAATGTTGGAATAATAATATTTAAATAAAACTTAGGGACAATGTTTTTTTGGTAAATGAGTTTGTGCATAATGCTATCTTCCTCTATCTTATACATTGATCTACCTTTTGTCATCAATGCCCTATATTAATGCACTAAATAACTGTGTGACAACATTTCTTTAGCAAACGAGTTTGTGCACAATGCAATCTTTTCATATTCTATATTTTCATGACAATAAGATAACATAGAGCGTGTGTTTTTTGGTAAAATATACTATCAAGGTAGGCTTGAAAAACTTGGGTCAACTCTTTGTTGACAAATATTATATATGAAAGCATCCACCTACATGTAAAATTAAAAGGGAATTTGTGATGAAGCAACTACCTCAACATGAATGTAGAAGCTTAAAAAAACAAGTGCAATCATATTGAATGAGGACTACTAGCATCAACTATGAATTACTAGAAAGTGAACTTAATAGAAAACAGCTTTCTCAAGAGTTATATAAAGTGAACTTGACAACTAATAACTTTCTCATGGCTCCTTTGTAAACACTATTTTTCTAATTTTCTATAAGATGTTTGCAAATGTACTTATTGGAGTAGGGATTGCTCGTGGTTATCCGATGTGGATTGCGGTAAAGCCTAAGAGATAATGATACAAAAAATTCCTCAATGATAATGATGGAGTTCGGTGGCATTCCTAGCTCAGTTTGGTTTTGCGACCTCGGTGCTGGTTTTGGTGAGTCACGGTTTGGTGAGGGTGGTGGAGGTGGTTTAACCTCTGGATTCCCTTGGTTGTTTTTGGATTGGTTTATCCATGAGATCCCACATTCATGCTTGGAATATGGCACGAGGGTGACTGACCTGAAAGAAAGAGTTGGTTCAACCATGTCTACGATCAGGTGGTACATGGAAGTCCTAAACCTGGTCAGATTTTCTTATGTTTAATAAAAGCTAAGTTCTCTTGCTTTTATACTTATTCATATGTGGATTTAATGGCTATTATCTCACTGTAAATTTCATGGTTTAATGTTGGTTATAAGCATTGCTATATGATTGATTATTTCTATGGTTATTTCATGCATTTACTTGCAATTGAAAGCATAATGGATGCAAGACCTAATTGACGTCAAAACAGTTAATGGAAGAGGGTGGTGATTTTTCTTGTTTAGTATCATATGATTTATCAGTCATTTATGCTCTGTCTTTCATTCGTTTCTTGTAGATTGCATTGATGCCAAGTGTTTGACAAAATGTCAGTCCCGATTGGGGATGGCCAGGCCTAGTCCTGGAGTTAGTTTTTGATTTGCAAGACTTGTTATTATGTAAATCACAGATTCTGAAAGTCTCATTGAATTATGGGTCAAATCCCGGGGACAATGGCACAACACTAAGAAAAATAGTCCCTGGACACTAGCATGCCATGTTATGGGAGCATCCAGAGCCCTTTGGACGTTGGCATGCCCATATCATGGGAGAGTCGAGGGGTTAATTGGTCAAGAAACGTAGTGGGACTCAAGGGCTGGTTATGTGCGAGGTTGGGATGGTTCTTGAGGGTCTTGTTGCTGATGTGGAAGGTATGAATGGTCTTTTTACATTGGTTCCACTTCCTTAAGGTGACTTGGGAGGTCGAATCATATCATAGTAACTTTTCATCACATGTTTACCCCGGTTAGCCGGTTACTTGGGTAGATGTGGGAGGAGGGTGTTACAGAGTGGTGTTCCCTTCCTTTATTCATTTTTCGGGGAATTTGGTGCTACAAGAATGCCTATATTTTCGAGGGATCAAGTTGGGATATTTAATAGTGTTGTTATTCCATTGTTGCATACTTCAATGAGTATGGCCTAATGGCTAATCAGAAGCACAAGAGAAGTATTCACCTCATTAACATATGGGACAGATTCCTTGTCGACTTTTTTGATGAGGTGACCAAAAGAGGGAAATGTGGGTGTGACGTATATATTGTTATCAATCGAGAACTTTATTTCATTTTATGTGGAATTACGGTCAAGGTACTAACATTTGTGCAAAGGTCATTACCCTTTGGGGAGTACTATCTTGCGCAAAATGGTTCTCCATAGACAATTTGGTGCTATTCAAAGATTCAAAGGTGGCCATAGATTGGGTTCGAGGTCGTACAACTTTTGAACACCACAAGCCCATAAACTAGTTGCATAGTATCAAAGAGATTCAGGTTGAATTTCTAGATTTGACTTTCTCCCGCCTATATCATGAGCAGAACACTGTTGGTGATGAGCTATCCAGAAAAGGTCTACATCAACATCCGAGAAGTATATTTGACACTGTTTTTTTCAAGGACAAGATGAGGGACTCTGATTATATATGCATCAATTAGACAATGTCACGTGAACTTGAAGTATCCATTTGCTAATTTTTTGTTATGTTATGAAACAATTTTTTTGGAACATGACCATAAAATGTGATAATATGCAAATATTTAAGCACACATCAGAGCTTTACGATCTACAACTATAGGTAAATGCCCAGGCTATTACGTCGTGGTTTATTTGGAATTGGGCTTACAGATTTTATGTTGTCAATAAAATGAATGGTTGAGATTGCAAGCCAAACAAATATTCTTATTCTAATACATAAATCAATGGACAATATGAAAAGCTTTGTCAATAGTAAGTCTCCTCGTCTATTTAATTTATTAAAAAATCATATGTGGAACATGGTTATCCTTGTAATTTATTAAAAAGTTATTTATGAAACGTGGTGTTGGAATTTGGTATCAGCTCGTTTCATTTGGTGTGACTGAAAAGTAATATTACTAGTTTTATAAATTTACATTTTATAATATTAATTTGTTTATAAATTTAAGTTTCATAATAATGTTAAGGTTATAATAAATACCATCATTATTAAATAATATCATTAATAATATAACTAATAATAACAACATTCAAATTAATATTACAAATAATATTATTAAAAACAACATTAATACAATATTAAATGATGTTAGTAATTTTCTTAGCAAAATTTACTTACGTTTTAGGTTTTATTACTTTAAGATTTTAATAATATCGGGTTTTTATTATTTTAAGTTTATAACAATATTATTATTATCACTTATTAATAAACATTAAATTTAATATTAATATTGTTAAATATTGATTTGAATACTAATGTGAATATTAATATGAAATTATTAATGAAATCAATATCAATCACATTGATTAATGTGGTTGTGATAATATTTTGTTATACAAACTAAATTCTAGTATGGATATGTGCATTATTCTATATGGAACTTGTTCATGGATTTCAAGCAATGGAAATCATGGATAAAATCAAAACTCGATAAAAAATTGTGGGTTATATCTATATATATATATTATATATATATAATATATATATATATATTATATTATATATTATATATATATATATATTATATATAATATATATATATTATATATATATATATATATATATAATATATATATACTATATTTTCTTGAATTTAGGCTTCTGTGATCCATAATTATAATGTTGAGACATCTTTCGGTACTAATCACATCGAGAATATTTTGTCCAAGCCTTTCGAAACAACAAGGGTGGTTCATCATCATGACAAGACGCAGAGTCAGATCTAGGCAACGAAATAAATAATGATAACAATGGAAAGAGCTGATAACGACTGGTTTTTACCCACAATATAAAATATTCAATAAGGATGAGGAGAAATCATCATCATGACCAGATGCAGAGTCTAAATAGTGATAGCCTCCTTAACCCTGCCACTTGTCCACTTTGACCCGAAATTTGACTAGTTCTAACTCCTCCATACAAACTCAGATTAGAGTGGTGTTCACACCGTTGGAATCGAGGCAACGAGCACTTCGATCTAGTCCTAGTTCGAGAGCAATCTGACCACTTTGAATTTAGACCTATTATGAGTATTGTTTGACCTCTGAGTGTCTCTTGAGCCACCTGGATCAAGGGGAGCAAGTCATATAAACAGATAGATATCCCCACCCTACCAACTATAGAGTGGCACTCTGCAAACCAAAAAAACCAGGGAAATAATACTTCACAATATAATCGATGTCGACACGAACTGCCACATTAGGTATCCACAATTTACATAAGGAATATCATCTTGATATCATAATTTTATTTCATAAAGGGTGGCTACGCTCAAACACACATTAGAGAACTTTTGAGGTTTAAAATGGGTCTCCTAAGAAAAACATGCAACCAAAATAAATTTTATAAGAACCAATAGGATTCAAGATATGTCAACTATGGGGGATGATTCACCATTTTTTTGGGTAAAAAATTAAAAGATTGAAAAATAATAAAATAATAATCTTTTCAACTTGTATTTTCAACTTATCTCCCTAAGGTTTTATTCAAATTTCGAGTGAGAGTACTTGTTGGATGTAAAATTTAATTTCTCATCCAAGTAGTACCCATGTTGCATACTTTTGATGGACCATACTACACAGAAAATGAGAAATACATGAAAATTGTGATTGCAATCACATTTTTCATGTATTTCTCATTTCTCGTGTAGCAGGGTCCATCGAAAGTACTCATTTGAATAAGAATCAAATTCTGCATCCAACAAGTGTTCCCACTTGAAATTTGAGTAAACCCATAAGGAGACAAGTTGAAAATACGAGTTGAAAATGTAATTTTTTCTTTTTTCCCTAGAATTTGGTGATGTAATCTAATCTTATTTTATTATTTCCATTATTATTTTATAAATTTTATAATTTCCTTAGGAGGCTCATTTTAGACCTCGAAATTCCTCTAATGACACCATTAAACAAGATCTACAAAAGAGGCTTCTAAACCAGTTGAATATATATATATATATATATAACCAGGAAGACTCGTCCAACTCAAGTAAATAATAATAAAAAATACTTCAATGGTTCACAAAACCCATCTCCCCGAAGGCAAGAAAAACCAATGGTGGAGTCAGTCACTTCAAACCCAGATAAGCAACAATCTGACGATCACTTTGTCCTGAGTGACTATTATACTAACAATACTCTGAATCCATAAGTATATGCCAACTCCTACAACCAAAGTCCATGCACACGCCCTACATTGCTTGCTCCCACCTCAAGCTCCCCTGGACATCACACACATCAAAGAGATGGATTTCATACATCAAACATACTATGCATGATTAATTAAAGGGAATTTGTGTGCCCTTGTGCAATGGTCTCCCAAATAAATCTAACCATACATGGTTGCAAGATAAGAAATGTAATGTTCTGGTTCAGAATTTCTAGTCTTTATTTGTCAACAACCCTATTTTTTCAAAAATGGAGGTCATTCGACCAAAGCTATATGATCTAAAGGACATTATTAATGTCTGGGAAAGACATAAAATGAAGAAGCGCTCACTAGAAATATGGGACATTGATAAAAAAATTAAGGAATTACATGATCCATCTACTCTAGGCTACTTTTCGGAAAAGATAAAGGAGTTGATTATGGCTTTAGAATGTCGCAAGTGCGATATTCTTACACTCCATGGGAAGAAATGTCATCTTAAGAGTCATGTCATTTGCTTGTTCGGAGGAGATAAAAACACTAAGTTCTTCGACCAATATGCAATTAATCGACACAATTATAATTCTATTTGGGGGTTGTTTGGTGTTGGGGGTCGGCATTTAGTAACTCTTCCGTAACTACAAGGGGTTGTTGAATATTTTTTGAAGATGTATCAAGCCAGGGTGGATGTGGACCTTGATAACCAATTGGATAATTCCCATATGTTTCCTAATATGTTCACCATAGAGGATAATCAATGTATTCATTCGCCTATATCTCTCAAGGAAGTGGAGGTGGTTTTAAATTTTTTACAAAAGACAAGAGTCCAGGTCCAAATGGTTGGACAATGTAATTGTTTTTACATTTCTTTGACATCATGGGTCATGACCTACCTCGCATGGTGGAGGAGTCTCGCACCTCTTGTAAGATTTCATATTTTTCCCTCGTGTAGGCTCCTCTTCAGCTTTATCTAGACCCATAAGAGGGGATTATCCCTGGATTTCTCATCCTTGTCTTCCCTCAACTTTGCCGCCATGCTGACTTACCCTAGTCCTTGCGATGCCTCTACCTCACTTCTAAAAACTTCTCCCAATTTTTAGAACGCCTCAATTAAGAAGAAGAGGACAATTAAAAGGACTTAGCCAGAGACATTTATCCACCCGAGGGTCCATTTGAGGAGTTTTATTATCCTATGGATATTTCTATGGCCCTTAGAGCATCTATTCCCCTTATTGAGGGTATCCTATGATCATTATCTCCCTAAACATCAAAGGATTTGGGTGGCCTCCCAAGCATCAAGCCCTCTGCATACTAGTATTGTCTCAAAGGCCGTCAATCATTCTTTTTCAGGAAACCATGGTATCTGCAGATAAAGCCAAAGATATCCTTATAAATATATACCGAGACTGGTGTATTTTCACTGCTAATGTGGTTGGTCGCTCTCGGGGTCTTTCGATGATTTGGAACCCTAGGGAAGACTCTCTTCAATTGTTCTCCTCCACAAGTGGAATAATTTTGGAAGGCGCTCTTAGGTGTTTTAATGGTCAAGTAATTATTGTCAATTGTTATGGCCCATATCAGGACCAAGACGATTTTTGGAACCATATTGTCTAGAGTGGATTATTCAATGCTCAAAATCTAATTCTGACAAGTGATTTAAATTACACCACCTCTATCAACGAAGTTTGGGGAGGAGGTTGTTGATCATATCTTAGTATTCCCATGATTTCTTAGTTGATTGCAAATGAAAATTTAGTGGACATTCACCCTTGTCCATTGGGATCAACCTAGAGCAATGGTAGAACCAAGGCTGAGGGAGTTGCTAAGAAACTAAATAGATTTCTCTTAACCAACTCCTTGGTCTCTAAAATTGGAGGATATCAATCCTGGATTTTCCATGACTGGATCTCAAACCACTCTCTGATTAGCCTTCAACTAAACTTTCATTTGTCGAAACAGACTACTCCCTTTAAATTTAACCATGTTTAGTTAAAAGGGGATTTCTTTCGAGCCTTAGTCTATGATTACTGGCTGAAATGCAATCCTCCCTAGTCTTCTGCAATGGAGAATTAATATTACAAAATGTCTTATATTAAAAAACATGTCAAACTATCTAGGGTTGGAAAACATCTCCGAGATCAACAAAACGAGTTAAATTCTTTGGAGGAAACGATTAATAACAAATGCTCTAATTTTATTTTCTCAGTTTTCTCGGATGATATTAAAAGTAACCTATTCTCTTTGGTTGAGAAGGAAATCATTCTTGAATTAAAATAAGAAATATGGTACTTAAAAAGTCGTGCCATATGGATTAAAAAAAGTGATAGAAACCCAATTCTTTTTCAGAAATATACTTCCCATCGAAGGAATATAAATGCCATCTGAGACCTTCTCGACGGTGAGGGAAATCTAGTGAACACACAACTGGATCTGGAAAGGGAAACTAGGGCTCACTTTTCTGGTTTATTTAAATATCCGGGTGGTGACAATACTTAGGAACAACTCAAAGCCCTCAAAATTTTTCCTAAATTCTTCCCTAGGGAGGAATCATCAAGGATTGATCAACTTATTTCCATGGATGAAATCAAAATGGTTCTCAATTCTTTTGCGAGAGATAAAAGTCCTGGGCGGGATGGTTGGTCTGTTGAGTTCTATTTAGCCTTCTTTGATTTGATCGGTTCGTAACTCTTAAAAGTTGTTGAAGAGGCGCGAATTAGTGGTAACTTAGGTTTCAGGGGAAACCAATGATACCTTCTTAGCTCTTATTCCAAAAATCTCAAAGTCTGCTTCATTTGACGACTCTCATTCAATTTCTTTGTGCAATCTTAGTTATAAAGTGATCTCCAAGGTGATTTCAAATAGATTGAGGAATGTTCTTTCTTCTAACATCTCTCTGGAGAAGTTTGGATTCTTCTCTAGTAGAGTTATTCATGACGCTATAGGGTAAACTGGGTTTTCTAAGACTGCTATTAGATATTTTCTTTGACGTGCTGGTAACAAACTCAATTATGGGTTGTATTTCCTTTGTTAATTTTCCAGTCCTAGTTAGTGGTTCACCTTTTGCCTTATTTTCAGCCTCTAGGAGTCTGCAACAAGGATGTCCCCTCTCTCCGCAGTTATTTATTCTTTTTATTGAAGGTTTAAGTGGGATGATATATGTGGCCAAGTATAATGGTTCCTTGAAGGGTGTTAAGTTTTCCAAAAACATAGCTCTTACTCATTTTCTCTTTGTGGACAATGTCTTGATCTTTGGAGAGGGATCGATTAGAGAATGCAAGATCTTTAATTCTATTTTTGACTACTTTTTTGCAGCCACTAGAACGTAGGTCAACCTAGGCAAGTCCTATTTTTATATGCACAACACCACAACTGATATCTCTTAGAGGATTTTCATCTTTCTCCCATTCAAAATGGCATCTTTGGAGTAATGACTTACCTATCTAGGTTATTGACTCAAGCCTAATTGTTATTTGGTGGAAGACTAGAATTGGCTTCTTAAACGTAGTGTGCGATGCATTAACAACTGGTGCTACAAATGGTTTTCGATTGGTGGTAGGAAGACACTTGTAAAATTAGTATTGGAGAGTATATTGGTTTACTAGTTCCCATTGTCTAAGGTCCCTAAATTTGCAATCAATAGAATCAGGTAAGGTTTTTTCATTTTTTGTGGGCAGGGAAGAAAGATCACGTTGAATTTCACTTGGTGGAGTGGGAGATGTTGTCTCAACCTAAATCCTATGGAGGATGGGGCTTTAAGAACCTTCACTAGTTCGACTCGACTCTGGCAATGCAAATTTTGTGGCAAGTGATCACCGATACAGGTATTTAGAGCTCAACAATCACTGACAAATACCTGAAACACTGACCCTTTCATAATGGCTTTGGATGGCTCAATCCTCAACCTACAAAGGAGGATCGAATATTTGGAAAGGTTTGGTGATTATTATGCCTTGGATAAAAAGATGCTTGGTGTGGTATATCGGTGATGGTAATAACATCAAGCTAGGAGTGGAACCATTCATTGGAGGAACATTTTTTTATTTTTATATTATTTTATTTGTTATTGTACTGATTATTAATATTTAATATATATATAATATATAAATATATATAATTATATATATATATATATATAATATCACAAGATCTTATTAATCAAATTAATGCAGATGACATAACAATGCTTAGTCACACATTTATGCTAGGCTTCAAAGTCAAGTTCAATGGGAGATGTAAGACTTCAACAAATCTGGGTGTGGAGGGTAATATAGCAATGGAGTGGGAGGGTTTTATCCTAAAATTGTCTTGAGGTGGTCTCATTCCTCATGATAGTAAGGGTGTCATTGTTTGGAAAAAGAATCTAGCAACAGTTCAAATTTCACCCAATCTAGCCTATGCAATGATCACACCAAAAAACATTGTCCCATAGGTGAAATGGCAGAGTCGTAAAATCTAGAGTTGGGACATATCTCAAAAAATTAAATGTTTTACTTCCTTGGTGTTGGAAAACATGATTCTAATGTGGGACAACCTATCTCATCGTGGGTTCATGGGGCCTAATGCTTGTGTTCTATGTAAGCGAGGTCCAAAAACAAATGTGCATCTATTTTTCCAATGTGATTTCGTTGTTACTTTGTGGTACAAAGTCCTTGTGAGCCTCAACTTTCGACTTTCAGGTCCATTGAGTTACTTGGAGACAAAAATCTCTTGGTGAGACTAAACTATGTGGAATCATAAATCCCTTCCATTTTATGTGGCTTGGGGAATCCAAAAAACTCGTAACAAATTGATCTTTGAAAACCACCCTATCAACATCCACGAGATATTTCCCTAGATTCTCAGTTTTTTCCATGACTATTTGAGATAGAAGAAACCTAGAACACAACACCTTATTGCTTCTCCCTTGGCTTTCTTTGTGTACAACTCTGGATTCTTTGATGGAGCACAACAAAATGGAATCTTCGACGGAGGAGCTATTATAAATCTCTACGGAAATACCACATTGCATATTTATATGAACACGTGGATGTGTTCTAATACAAAAGCAAATATAATTTCTTGGTGGGCGCTTGGTTGTTGATTCCATTAAAGTGGTTTCACTTCATTTTCAAGGATACTCTCAGTGTGTGGTAGGGTGGCTTAAAGGGAGCTATCAACTTAAAGTTATTGATATTTTTTGCAGGAAGGAGAGAATTAAATTCTTGAAAGAACACTTTAAGCATCTATCTTTCCAACATGTTCATAAAGAGCAGATTTGTAGGGCAAATGCTTTTCCAAAAGAGGCCTACTGGAAGACGAAGATTTAATCATTGTGGAAAAACTCTAAGACAACCAACTTCAGTGGAGAGGGTGCTTTCCGACCCCTCCTAACCATTAGCTTCCGCTTCTCCAATTTTCTTAGTCATTTTTTATTATATGTATAGATATTAGTGGTCTAGTCTTTTGACTTTTCTTTTTGTGAGTCAATGTTTGTGTCCTTGAGGCTGTTTATGTATTGCCTATAATTTTTTTGGTCTTGGATATCTCAGTAATTAAAGTCCCTATAGTACCTAATCCCTCTGTAGCTGATGGAATAGTTGGTGTTTAGTTTTGGGTACATTTTTTGTTTCTCTTGGGCTAAATGTCTATTTATGCTCCTTATTATAGTTCCCAACTAGTTGTTGAAGATGTAAGAGTTGATCTCAGTGATTATACTTCGTTTCTTTATTAGAAAGAATGATCTCTTCTTTTCCTGGAAAATATTTCTAGGGCCATCAACTCAACTTTTATTGCATTGATCCCCAAAGTTTTGGTGCCAGATTCATTTGTGGATTTCCGTCTTGTCTCACTTTGTAATACACTCTATAAGCTCATCTCCAAGATTATTGCTATGTGTATAAATACTACTTTATCTGGGTGCATTTCAGAGGCTTAATTTGGGTTCATGGAGAATCAATTGATTTAAGACGCTGTGGTGATTGCACAAGAATGTACCCATACTATCAAGGTAAAGAAAAACCAATTATGTTAATGGAACTGGATTTGATCAAGGCATATGATTTCTCGGTTGGGATTTCTTAAGATTGGTCTTACATAAAATTTGCTTGTATGTTATGAATATTGCTAGTATCATGGCTTGTGTTACTCTAGTTAATTA
The DNA here is from genome assembly GCA_000404065.3 of Pinus taeda. Taxonomy (NCBI): domain Eukaryota; kingdom Viridiplantae; phylum Streptophyta; class Pinopsida; order Pinales; family Pinaceae; genus Pinus; species Pinus taeda. The sequence continues at coordinate 248,966 of APFE030151087.1, read as the reverse complement.
TGCGATTCTTATTAATGGTGCTCAATCTAATTTTTTCATTGCTTCCCATGACCTTTGTCGAGGGTATTGTTTATCCCATCTACAATTTTTACTAGTCATTGATGGTTTGAGCAAGACAATTTCTAAGGCACTCACATTGGGTTTATTTTGTGGTTTCTCAATTACTTGCAATATATCAATCACTCAACTTATATTTGTGGATGATGTATTACTTATGGGAGTGATATCTATTTTGGAATGGACCTATTTGCATTAGATTTGTATCCTCATTTGGTGAGGCATCAAGTCTTTTCATGAATACAATAAAATCAACATTAATTGTTGCCTCCCGAGATGACCCATCCGTCATGTATATTTCTAACATCTTTGGGATAAATGTTGCACCATTAGAAAAAGGTTTCGAGTATTTCAAATTTTTTCTAAAGCCTAATAAATATGGAATTAAGGACTGAAATTGATTAATGGAAAAATATCGAGCGAAGGGTGTCTCTGTGGTCGCATAAATGACTTACTTTGTGGGGTTGGCCGACTCTTGTTCAATCAGTCCTGCAAAGTATTTATGTATACTGCATGCACCTCTACCTTTTGCCAAAGGCTATTATCAACAAGATAAATTCAATTATTTCTAATTTTATCGAGGCAGGTCCAAGGGGTCCACCAAAATTTCATCTTGCTTACTTGGAAAGCATCTCCAAAAGGGAGGAGGATGGAGGTTGGGGTATTTTAAATATTTAATATTTTGGTTGGGCTTTATTGATAAAGAACCTTTAGCATGCTCTCACTGGTTATGGTATTTGGCAAAGTATTATAGTTGCAAAATATTTAAAAATATTGTCTCTGTGGGCATTAATTTAGATTGGGGCCGTGGTTTAAAAATGCCCTCATGCATTTGGTCTAGTATGATTAAAATAAAAAATTGACTGATTGGAAATCTTAAAGGGTATGTTGGGGCTGGAAATAAGGTGGAAATAAGCTTAAATCCCATTAGGGTAATTTAGGGGGACCACATTCTGCTGGTACATCTCATTCGACATATACAGAACATGGGGATATATTATTTAAATCAAAGCTTTCTGAATCCTAGTTCACCATATTCATATCCTTCATATCCTAGTTGGGATATTAGCAGTGTTGTTATTCCATTGTTGCATACTTCAATGAGCATGTCTCAATGGCTAATTAGAAGCACACGAGATGTATTCACCTCATTAATATATGGGACAGATTCCTTGCTGGCTTTTTTGATGGGGCAACCAATAGTGGGAACTGTGGGTGTGGGGTATATATTGTTATCAATCTAGAACTTTGTTTTCATTTTATGTGAAATTACGGTCAGGGTACAAACATCTGTCTATGGGTCATTTCTCTTTGGGGAGTATTATTTTGTGCAAAATGGCTCTCCATTGATAATTTGGTGGTATTCATAGATTCAAAGGTGGCCATAGATTGGTCTCTAGGTCGTACAACTTTTGAACACCACAAGCTTATAAACTGGTTTTAGAGTATCAAAGAAATTCAAGAGGAATTCCTGGATTTGTCCTTCTCCCACATATATTTGAGTAGAACACTGTTGTTGAGGAGCTATCCAAAAAAGGTCTAAATCAACATCCGTGGAGTATATTCTACACTATTTTTTCAAGGACGAGACAGGGGACTTATGGTATATATTCATGAATTAGGCATTGTCATGTGAACTTTAAGTATGTGTTTGCCAATTTTCTGTTATGTTTTTTGTATGACTAAAACACATTTTTTGGAACATGGCCATAAAATGTGGTAATATGAAATATTTAAGCAATAGGCACTCTAGCCCAATGTGGTAGAGATGTTGTAATGTAATATTTAACATTTTGACTAAGTCAAATTATATAAAAATTAATTAATTAAATTAAAAGATTAATATAAGGTAAACTAAACATTTTAACTTGATAAAAATAAAGTAAAAAATAAAAATAAAAATAAAAATAAAAATCACTTATGATATTAAGAATTAATGGTATTTGATCTGGTATTTACCCATGGTATTTGATCTGTCTAGACCCTTAGTCTATTCAGAGTTTTTCTGGACCCTTGATAAATTCAGAATTAAGATTTAGATTGATTGATTTTATGATGTACAACTCACATAAATAAAACCTTTAACCAATTAGGGTTTCAATCTCATTCCTCAATAGGGTTTGAAGGAGCTGCTGTCACACAAACACATTTCTGCTCACACAACGTGGCGGCCACTACAACAAGGAACACAGTGGTCTCCCTCTACAGTAATAACGCCTCCCTTCGTCGTATTTCCTTCCACACTTTGAGCGCCACTGCAGACATGCGCATTAAAACACTGTCACACCAACAGACTTCAAGAGGCACTGGATAGCTTCAAGCACTTGCTTTTGAGCGCCACTGTAGACACACGCATTAAAACACTCTGTCGCACCAACAGACTTCAAGAGGCACTGGATACCTTCAAGCACTTGCTTTCACCTAAATCAACATCCACCCCCCACTCTCATCACCTGCAATCTCTTGTTAAGTAGCCTGCTTCGACGGAATCAACATGAATCTGCATTGTCTGTTTATAGGCTTATGATTGAAGCCGACATTATCCCGGATCTCACGACTTTAACATTATCATCAATTGTCACTATGAAACAGGTAGAATGGATTATGCGTTCGAAGTGTTTGAAGGAATAGAAGCACATGAGTATGTTCCAAATGTCGTAGCCTTCAATACCCTCATCAAAGGCCTTTGCAGGAAGTTCAGAGTGGAGGACGCTATCAAGGTTTTCAACCAAATGAGGAGCAAACAACAAGCTCCTAGCCTTGTTACCCTAATAAATGGGTTCTGCAAGGCCGGGAAATCCTACGAGGCGTTCGGGTTGTTAGCTGTTATGCTGCAAAAGGGACAAGAGCCTGACATAATCACATTTAGCGCGCTCATGGATCGGCTATGCAAAGAAGGTAAGCTCCAAGAAGTAAAGAAACTATTGTATCTGATGATAAAAGAGGGTTGTAATCCCAATGTTATTACATACAGTATACTTATTGATGGTTTATGTAAGGAAGGCAAGTTGGCTAATGCGAGGAAGCTCTACTCTGAAATGTCCAACAAAAACATATACCCTAATGTGGTCATATGCAGTGCGCTTATTGATGGTTACCAAAGTCCCACATTGGCTAGAAGTGGGGAAGATTATGGATATATGGATATATAAGGATGGACAAATATCTCCATTGGTATGCGGCCTTTTGGCGTAAAGCCCAAAAGCAAATCCATGAGGGCTTAGGCCTAAAGTGGACAATATCATACCATTGTGGAGATATGTGATGTTAAAGTCCTTATGTGATGTCCAGAGTCCTTACAAGTGGTATCAGAGCCATGCCCCAAAGTTAGCCAAGTGGATGAATCCTCGGAATGCCGAACGAAGGTGGTGGGCCCTGGTAATATCACGATGGGATCCGTGGATGAGCTCGGTTAGACATGCAATGTGCTCTAGATTCTTCATGGACGTGTCCTGGTCCCAACATGGTGAAGAGAAGACCAACACGGTGAAGAGAAGTTGACCTGGGATAGAGCAAGCTCTCGAGGCAGGTGGTGCTCCATGTAAGGCGTGTGCTTCCACAGCATTGGAGCGGAGAATCCTGGTTCCGGTAATATCACGATGGGATCCGTGGATGAGCTCGGTTAGACAGGCAATGTGCTCTAGATTCTTCATGGACGTGTCCTAGTCCCAACATGGTGAAGAGAAGACCAACACGGTGAAGAGAAGTTGACCTGGGATAGAGCAAGCTCTCGAGGCAGGTGGTGCTCCATGTAAGGCGTGTGCTTCCACAGCATTGGAGCGGAGAATCCTGGTTGGTAGAGAGTGGACAGATGGATAATCGTTTGAGGGGAGGCTCAATGGTCCTTTGTTCGAGGGGAGGATTGTTGGGTATACGACCAAAGTCCCACATTGGCTAGAAGTGGGGAAGATCATGGATATATGGATATATAAGGATGGACAAATATCTCCATTGGTATGCGGCCTTTTGGGGTAAAGCCCAAAAGCAAATCCATGAGGGCTTAGGCCCAAAGTGGACAATATCATACCATTGTGGAGATATGTGATGTCTAAAGTCCTTATGTGATGTCCAGAGTCCTTACAAGTTTATGTAAGGAAGGCAAGTTGGACGAGGCGATGAAGATCTTCTCTGAAATGCCTGACAAAAACATATCCCCTAATGTGGTCATGTACAGTGTGCTTATTGATGGTTTATGTAAAGAAGGCAAGTTGGATGAAGTTCTTCTCTGAAATGCCTGACAAAAACATATCCCCTAATGTGGTCATGTACAGTGCGCTTATTGATGGTTTATGTAAAGAAGGCAAGTTGGCTGAGGCGAGGAAGCTCTACTCTGAAATGTCTGAGAAAAACATATCCCATGATGTTGTCGCATGCAATGTGTTTATTGATGGTTTATGTAAGGAGGCATGTTGGACGAGGCTATGAAGTTCTTCTCTGACATGCCTGACAAAAACATATTCCCTAACGTGGTCACGTACAGTGCACTTATCAATGGTTTATGTAAGGAAAGGCAATGGCAAGAGGCCACGCTAAACAAAGGGTGCAATCCAGATGTTATCACATACACCACTGTTATTGATGGTCTTGGCAAAGAAGGCAAGCTTCAGGAAGCTCTCGGGTTATTAGATGTTATGGTGAAAATAGGCATTCCACCTGATCAAATAACATACAGTACCCTTATAAATGGATTTTGTAGAGCGGATAATCCGGAGAAGGCAGGGGAGCTTCTTCGAGAGATGCCAGAGAAAGGTTGCAGGCCTGATCTAGTTAGTTATAATACATTAATACATGGGCTTTGCAATCATATTTGGATAGACGAAGCTCACCAGATCTTCTATGAGATGCAAGGCCAGGGTGAGAGCCCTGATATTATCACATACACCACATTGATGAATGGACTCTGTAGAGTGGGTAACCTGAAGGAGGCAATAAAATTATTCGAAGAGATGAAAGACAGAGGTCATGGGCCTGATATGATTACATATGCCACCATCATGGACGTACTGTGCAAGGAAGGCACACCCCGAAACGCCAATAGAATATTGGATGAGATCTTGAAAAAAGTTTGATACTTGTGTTGTGACATTAAGTTGTAAATAAAAGCCTCTGTAACGATATTGCTGAAATGCACCTCGCAAGATTTAGTAAAAGGGAGTAAATTGCAGTTGATGAAGTACAGGGATGACATATCGCAAGATTTAGTAAAAGGGAGTAAATTGCAGTTGATGAAGTACAGGGATGACATATCGCAAGATTTAGTAAAAGGGAGTAAATTGCAGTTGATGAAGTACAGGAAGCTCTTCTCTGAAATGTCTGAGAAAAACATATCCCCTGATGTGGTCACATACAATGCACTTATCGATGGTTTATGTATGGAAAGGAAATGGCAGGAGGCCACCAGAGTGCTTCATGAGATGCTAAACAAAGGGTGCAATCCAGATGTTATCACATACAACACTGTTATTGATGGTCTTGGCAAAGAAGACAAGCTTCAGGAAGCTCTTGGGTTATTAGATGTTATGGCGAAAATAGGCATTCCACCTTATCAAATAACATACAGTACATTTATAAATGGATTTTGCAGAGCGAGTAATCTGGAGAAGGCAGGGGAACTTCTTTGTGAGATGCCAGAGAAAGGCTGCAGGCCTTACTTAGTTACGTATCGTACATTAATACACTGGCTTTGCAAACATAATAGGACCAACGAAGCTCAACAGATCTTCTATGAGATGCAACGCCAAGGTCAGAGCCCTGATGTTGTCACATACACCGCATTGATGAATGGACTATGCAAAGTGGGTAATCTGAAGGAGGCGATAAAATTATACAAATAGATGAAAGATAGAGGTTCGTCTTGTCCCTGATATGATTGCACATGCCACTATAATGGATGCACAATGAGTATCCATGAGTTAGTGGAAAGTCACCACCCACTCCCCACCCACCTTCCACTGGGCAAATAAATTTTGTGGATTTTTTTCAGTGTTATTCAATCATTTCATGTTAGGAGAGTGATGGGTCTGAACCTCTCGGACCCATTAGCCCCTGGATATTCTCAGGGCATTCCATACATTGTATCTTTTATGTTCCTGTATTGTACCTTTTATATTAATCTATTGTATTGTTTTTACAGAAAAACGTTTGGTTTTTCCACATTTTATGGACATCATTGTACTCAACAGTCTCTTTGACCTACTTTGTGGTCATTAGTTAGACATAAATATAATTATCTTATCTTATTATCTTATGCAAGGACTGCACACTTGAAAAAGCTCAATAGAATATTTCATGACATCTTCAAAAAAGTTTGATATTGGTGTTGTGACATATTCAGCCACAAATAACAGCCTCTATGACGATATTGCCAAAATGCACCTGGCAAGATTTAGTAATAGGGAGTAAATTGCGATTGATGAAGTGCAGTGGTAACTTTGGTAATTATAGTCTAAGCAGGCAATCTGAAACAGGCTTGGTGGCTGTGTTGATGGAATCATCCAAATGAAATTTCCAGAAAAGTACACTATGGGTTAAATATGAAAACACATCTGATTTAGTGCTTAGTGAGCGATACATCTTTATTAAATGCACTAGTTGTTCAGTCTGAAATGGGTTTGGCCTAGCAGTTGGTATGTATTTGCAACGGCTGTAGTGCCCCAGGTAAATAACATTGACAGTGCTCACATATATAATCTAGAATTGGTTTGCTAAAATGGTTAGTGAGTTGTCATTTGACATTGATAAAGTGGACCTTGCAAATAATAACAACGGTGAGTTGCAGATTCATCTGATATGATGTTAGTGATGGCAAGTTTAAGTATGGGGGTTTACGCAGTGCATTATATTAGATATCATTTTTGGGATTCAATTGCGTTAGGTAAGTCATTCACGTATGACCATTTCCATGAGAGGTAGTCGTAACTGACTAATTTCTCATGATTTTTGAATAGTTCACTTAGCACTCATTGCATCGGGTGATGCTCACAGGGGTGAAGAAGTGGGATTGAAACTAGTGAAATGTGGAGAACAAGTCACATAGCATCAATCATCACTTCCGGGGCTTGCACCCGGTAACCAGGACTTCCCAGGAGGTCACCCATCCCAGATATCCTCTGGCTCAAGCGCGCTTAAGGCTTTCAGATACTATACAATGTATCTGCCTTTTCCGCAGTTTACATTAGCTGAATGGTCTGTCTGAAGTGGTCTTGAGGAATTGTTTTATGGAAATTAGTGTTAGCATTTGTTTCCAATAGTCACAATTTCTAATTTAGGCAAAATAGATGAACTTACTGTAATAGCACCTAGTGGTATAGTACTTACCAGCGTTGATATAAATACTATGAAGCTCTGTTATGGGTGTGAATTGATTGAGGTTCTACTCATGGTTTTCTCTAGTGGTTGATTTGCTAATGCCGAATTGATTATGGGAAGTTTAAGGTACAATTAAACAGTCGATTAAATTAGCTGTCAACTGCATTCAGTAATTTTGTACCATGTGACAAACTTTAATAGTCTGCAGTGATCCTCACTTTGGGTTTTGTACCATGTGACAAACTTTAATAGTCTGCAGTGATCCTCACTTTGGGTTTCATACGGGTGTGAGAGCTTGTTTGAGAAGTTGACGACTTTTCATGATGTCATATAATTAGTTTATCCAGACTCGTTATAATAGGACACAAGACCATATATTCATTGACCTGGCAACATGGCATCTGGTTGCCTTAAAACTTAACATGGGAACTTGCCTCACTGGGATTAATGTTATCGCATTGAACGTCGTCTGACTGTATGTACTAGGAACACTATGTATTTCAGAGGCTATGTGGTAAATTAATCTACAACAACAGCATGAGATTATGGAAGCAGAGATCGGACCTTATCCAGAGAGGTTTGCTGAATCTGACTGTAGTTTGTAGCTGTGGCAAAAGGTGTTGGTTTAACCATCCTCCAATTTAGAAACCCTCTGCTTCTTTTGCTACATTCCTAAATTTTTTGGACTAGGGTCACTTCCTAATCAGTTGCTTGCACATATGAAGCTGGAATGACAATACTTAATGCTTAAAATGGAAACCACAAAGTGGATCTACTTCTCACAGTCTGTTAAGATCAATTAGTTTAAGTTCCTTTGCATGGCTGATTTGAAGTGCTACCTCTAAGCTTCCATTCTGACTAGAATATTGAAGTTTGCTGTTGTCACCAATTGTAAATGTTTCATGCTGTTAATAATAGTCTTTGCTGGAAGTGAGAACTGTGGAATTCATCTACTGCATATTGCACCAGAATTATGATTTGCAATCCCATGTTACTGCCTTTTCAGCCCTCAGTGGTGTGGCTTGGGGAACTTTTCCTCCAATAGCTTAGGGATCTCAGAAATAGTGTACCTCTATTTATAATATTATTTGGGATAAAAATATAAAATTTCGTGTTTGCTTAATGTGAAATGCCAGGCTGCGGCATCGCATCTGCAAGAACTCAAGGTAAGTGTCCTTCAAGAATAAGGTGACATGATCGACAGGAGCTGATCTGTTTTCTACATTGAAAATGAGAACTAATCTTGCTTGCCAAATTTTACAATTCTTTTCAGAATATATTCTGTTTGTATGGATAATATTTTATAGTCAAAATAATTGTTTGAACAACATAAAAGACCCTATATTTTTTGTCAGATTTTGATCGTTTCTATCATATTTTGGTCTCTACACTTACATACCATGGTTAGAGATTGTTTTTGACAAATGTTACAATGAAATTCATCCAGTCTTATCTACACAAGTTGTGGAATTCAACCATTGTAAAGAGCTTCATAATGTCCGTCAAATTCATGGCAACCCCGATTATAACTCAGCAAGAAATTACCTGTTGCTTGGTTAATCAATGCCTTGGATCCTGAACAGACAATGTTAGCTTGGCTTATGCACCCAGTTGACTAGATAAGGCACCTCAATCACATTTAAAACCAGTAGAATCTGTCAACTTTGTAAAAAATTAAAAGGCCACTTTTGTTCTTGAAGTGGAACACTATGAATCTATTCCTACATTTTCAACACCAGAAGGCTATTGACTAGCTTCTGATGTAGGAGATTGTTCTGGAAAATTTCCTCCAGCAGATTCAATTGTTAATTCTAAAGATAATCTAATTTAAGTGTCCCATGAAATTGTCAAATTTGCAACTTAGGCCCTCCTAGTTAATTCTATGATCCACAAAGAGATTCAGAATAGAGGAGAGGATAATACAATGTTATGGGAAATGAATGAAACATAAAATGACAAAAGTCAGGAATCGTACCAACAAAAATAATAATGCGATTATGGTGGATATATTCCAAAATGGAGCAAAAGCATTTAATTGTTCAGTCCAACATCAAGCCAGGTTGATGATATAAACGTATGTAGCAAGATAATAATTAAAAATTCTAGTTTTACCTTCAAATTATGTCTCAAAGAGGTATCTTCATTTGAGGGAATCATTCTTCCTAAGACATGAAATTAACCTATTTTATGTTATGTTCTAAAATAATTTTTTTGGAGCATGGCCATGGAATGTGGTAATATGCAAATATTTAAGCACACATCAGAGTTTTACGATCTACAACTATAGGTGAATGCCCAGAATGCCTAGGTTATTATGTCGTGGTCTATATTGGAATTGGGTTTACATCTTTTATATTGTCAATAAAATGAATAGTTGAGATTGCAAGCCAAACAAACATTCTTCGTCTAATACATGAATCAATAGACAATATGAAAAGTTTTGTCAATAGTAAGTCTCCTTATCTATTGAATTTATTAAAAAATCATTTGTGAAACATGATTATCCCTGTAATTTATTTACAATTATTTATGAAACATGGTGTTGGAATTTGTATCACATGTTTAATTTCGTGTGACTTGAAAAGTAATATTACTAATTTTATAAATTAACATAGTGTTTATAAATTTAAGTTTCATAATAATGTTAAGTTATAATAAATACCATCATTATTGAAATAATATCATTAATAATATAACTAATAATAATAACAACATTCAAATTAATTAAAAATAATATTATTTAACACAACATTAATACCATATCAAATGATGTTAGTAATTTTCTTGGCTAAATTTACTTACATTTAGGTTTTATTACTTTAAGATTTTAATAATATTGGTTTTTTATTATTTTAGGTTTATAACAATATTATTATTATGATATAAACATTAAATTGAAATTTAATATTGTTAAATATTGATTTGAATACTAATGTGAATATTAATATGAAATTACTAGTGAAATTAATATCAACCACATTTAGTAATGTGGTTGTGATAGTACAAACTAAATTTTAGTATGGATTGAT
>APFE030151087.1:166367-201373 GCA_000404065.3 Pinus taeda | reverse complement strand
TACCGGCTTCAGATTTGGATCACCAACGGACGCGGCCCTCAAATAGCTCTGATACCATGTAGGAAATTTACAAGGTAAGTTCCTCAGACAGAACACCAGAAGGACACCGCTCACAAACAGATCACAGATCAATACACCAGTATTTTGACGTGGTTAAAACCCTCAGAGAGGGAAACAGTCCACGGCCTGCGCCAACGTGGCTACTACAGGCAATTTATTGATAAAAGAATGAAAATTTACATAAGCTTCTCTCATGCACGGTTAACCTACAAATGACCCTCCATGCGCTTTAAATAGAATTCATGGACCAATTGGCTGTCAAGCCACAGATCAAGTGTCGGTAATACCGAGGAGAGAATGAACCGTCGGATCACTACATATCGTGACCGTCGGATTGTAAGTTACAAAATGTACAACAGTAAAGAAACACACTTTACCTAACTCTATACCTAACTCTATACTAGACCAAGTTGAACTTAACTATTCCTATGTGTCGGAATATCCTAACACATAGCAAAAGAAAAAAAGACATGACAAATTCCCAATCGATAAAGCCACAAAAATCGGAGAATCACTAAAAAGATGCGAGAAACAATGAGTATTAGGAGGCATCTAGGAATATTATAAATTTGAGGTAAATACAAGAACCATATAGACTTAAATACAAATAAATATGGCACCAAAATATTAGAGACCACCTTAATGCACCCCAAGATGCCAATGTGCAAATTATGCAAAAATACTCCCATAAGCAACCAACAATCAATAAGGATGAAATGATCATAAAACTTTAATTACAATAAAACAATCATGGCGCATGGATGATATTGCCTTGTCAGAAGATATTAGACACATTCAAGGAGGATTGACCACATTCACTGCATGCACAACCAATAGTCGCAAAGAGAAATAAACCATCCATAATCAATACCAACGATGACCAATGGAAATCAACCTTAAGGAAAGTCTAGCAATTGAATGCAACATATGCATTAGAGCCAAAATGGGATATAAATCCATCGAAAAAAATGCATGATGGCTCACCAATCCTTGATATAAGAGCAAATGCTAGTAAGTAAAACATTAATGAGTCATTAAAGCAGTAGTTCGATTTGAAAACTGGAAGATCACTAATATGTAAGAAATTTGTAGCACAATTAATCATCAAAAGAATTATATTGTCAATGTTCTTCACCCCCAAGAGCTAAAAACTAGGCGCCACTGTGAAATGTAACAATAGAAAAATAAACGACAAGGAAAGAAATTTATGTTTGTAGGAATACTACATATATACTCCAGTGGTAGAGCCCATGACCGCTAGCCAATCATCAAAGCATCAACATAGAACCCTCCCATTACCCCAAACATAAAAGGTGTAAAGGATAAAATACATAAAGGAGAAAAAAACTAGAGATAATAGACACTCTGATAGGGGTGATCTGAGATCCTTCAGCTACTGGAATTATCCAAGACCTTTTACTTCTGTGATGTTATCATAATTTCATTTAAAAGAACATAAAAGAACACATGCACATGCTTAAACAAGAGGAAACATGACAACGATCAACACATCATGAACACAACACATTTGATAACGAAGTTCACCCAATGTGGGCTACGTCTCTAGGCCTTGTGTCAAGATGGTGGAAGTCGCTTCATATAATGCTGGAAATGATGATGATGTATATGGACTATTTTTTGTCATAACAAGGTCATATGCCCTTAACAAAAATGGCTTGTCTCTCCATGAGAGGTTCTCCCTACATGAATTCTCACTCAAAATGGGCTTCCTTCAGCATGAAAAACTAACAAGATCTCACATAATGTGGCTATGAGTATCCCCTCAACATAGTTACATAGGGATCTCAACAACAATACATACCTTGAAATGCTAATGACATCTCACATAATGTGGCCAAAAATGAAAGGATCAGCTACTAAAACTGATTGCACCACTGAATTTCTAGCATCGAGTATTGTAAAATCGATTATCCATTCGTCAAATTTTGACACTGTCAAAATATAGGCCTTTGGGAAACTTTTAGATTCCCCATGATTCTCCAAAGATTCTGCTCCATGGGTTGACTTGATATCTTTTCTTCAAATGAAAAATTTGATCTCACCATTGCGATCCTTGCAGAATTTTGAGATTTTTAAATATAAAGTTGGTTGCATTTTGACTCTGGCGAATTTCGGCCTCCAAGTGAATCTTTTAGATTCCTTGATATTCTTCAAATATTCCACGTTGTGGGGTGTTTGCAAATCCACTGCTCAGATGGTAAATTTGACTTCGCCATCGCGTTCCCTATGAAATTTCATGAAATTTTGACTATAAACTTGACATCATTCTAATAAAGTGAAATTTTACCTCCCATAGAATCTTTCAAGAATCTTCATCCTCCTGCATCAAGGTTTCACTCCCTCTCCTAGGAAAGGTTATGCCTCGGCCTTCGTGCACAGTTTTGTTGTTGTTTGTCCACTCTAAGTTATGTCGGTTCTTTGTTCCGTTGCTGCCTTCCCTGTGCAAATGATTGAAGAAGGTTTAAATGTTTGGGACTCAGTGGAGCCCCCAAGGAACGAGCCATGGCTTGTTGGTAGGAATGGCAGAGTTGGAAGGAATGTGGAAAGGAATCTGTGTGGCTAATCAACACAACTTCTATCTGTGGAAGTAGAAGGAGATTCCCTAATACTTATCAATGCAGCTGTCAGAATCCAAGCAGGGTCCTCAGCAGCAAAAATTTCCTCCAGCTGGAGACTCCTCAGTAGATTAGAAGCTTTGGAAGACAGGCTACGACGCCCTAATAGTATCATCTTCAAGCATGTTAGGCACACTGCCAACAAAGTAGCAGATAGACTTGCAAACCAAGGGGTGAATCAGCAGGGTCCTCACTACGCAGGTTCTCTCCATGACGCAAAGGATACAAAACTTCAAAAGGATTGCCATACGTTGGTGCTCCAGGATCTTCACCCCGCGGATGCGGGTGCGAGTATGTGATAGATGCACGGGGGCGGGCTTCCCATTGGGCAAGTGGCGGCCCAGGCCCGCCACCTGTACACGGCCATTAACGCCCTGCCATAACTATCCCTCCAGATGCTTCGTTCACAGCATTCGAGCCACTTCGATCATCCCTCCTCGCGCGTGGTCTGCAACTCCACCCTCCGGGAAGCTAATGAATGCCTTTGGGTCGCACATGGCAAGCTGCAGGACATCTCAATATAATGACAGAGGCACATGAACGGTAATGTATGGTTTGCTGATTGTTATGGTTCACATTTGGCTCTGGTCTTCTGTGTTGTGGCAGGTTCAGAGAGGCAGGCACGACAAAGAGACAAGCCGGCTCCCGGCATTTCCCTCCCTAATTTCCGCACTAGTCTTCAGCTGCTGTTGGCCTGCTATCATTCCTTGGCCTGCTATCATTCCTTGGTCTGCTAGCCAGTCTGCCCAGGTCTGTCGAGGCGATTTTCCACTGCAATTACCTATTCCTCATGTAGCTCTTTGGCCTTTCCGTGCCTCTGCGCCTCTTGTTAACCTGCTGCATAATACTCAGTCAATTCCATACTACTCTAGCCTCCTTCGCGTCCACCCTGGTCTGCAATGCCTCGGGAGAGGCTTCGCGGCAGTTTCCATCGTGGCGGGTCTCGGGGAGGGGCAAGAGGACGAGCCCCCCTCCCTCACTCCTCTGATTCGTTGTCGAGTTATGCCAACAGTGCTCGTCGCAGACGCGGCAGAAGACAAGGGCAAGCTCAAGCCCCGGTATGTAATCACAGCTTCCATCCTACATCTCGATTCAGCTTCCCCTGCCTTCTGGACTCTGACACTTACTATGTGTCTGTTAAAATTGAGAAATGCGAGCAAGAGGTTCGTTTGCTAGCGGCAGAGGAACACAGGCCTCCGGCCCCAGTCCTGGATCAAACAACCCTGTCTCCTGCACAGAGGGTCTGTCCGGCAATTCATCCTCCAGCTCTAGATCAGGGTCAGCGCAACTTGGCAGAGGCATCAGCGGGAGCTGTGGTAGGTCCAACCGCTCCAGCAGAAGACGATGCGCCTCACACGGACTCAAGCGAGCCGGACCTGTATGCTTGCAGAGTGGTGGAAGAGGTGCCATCCACCTCCGTGGACGATTGAGCCAGTTCTCAGGGCTACCGGGCGAAGGGAATGGCAATGTCTTTTGTTCATCTGTTGGTTCATGATCTGCGTCTTTTTCAGTGCTCTCTCTATATGTAAGGTTGCTGCTCTGCCCAATCCTCGGCAGAACAACCATAGTTCTTATGATATGCTTCTGTTTGCGGTGTCAATGGCGGAATATAGAGTCAGGGAATATGCTTTTTGAGTCAGTCATGGGGTCTTGGGGTCTGGTTAAAAAGTCTGTATTTCAGAATATGTATGGGTTTCAAGGTTTATTTTCACTGTCAGAGTTTTGTAACAGCAGGCAAGTCTCCCAATACTGGGGTAGGACAAATGCCTGGCTGGATAAGGACATCAATGTTGCAAAATCCATCTCTGTAGGATGGTGATACCTGAGGTGCGCCTCGTTGTAAGTTTTTGAAGTTTTGTACCATAATAGAATTTGACTAATTTACAAAAAAAAATAAAAAATCATAGGCCTTATATTGATGAGGCACTCCAGTGAGGCAGCAACCTCTATCCTTATTAGCTTTTTTGATGATTTTGAACTTTTGTATATGCATTGTATATATTCAGATATTATGCTAGTAATTAGAACTATCTATGTAAGGGCGATACTATCTCATTTTTGATGGTCTCTGCACCAATATTGTACACCCTATGGGTTTTCATTTTCTGCAACTAGACACTGATGGTGGACGTATGCCACATACAACATATGCCTTCGGGCATCTACAACATGTAATTTCTTTTATGAAATTATGAATTTTCTTTTTCGGAAAAAGACTGTCCAATTGTTAGAAGCTTCCCAATTTAAAAAATTTCCTTCGAATCACGCCATGACGCCGTGAACAATGGGAAATTAAATGTCCTATCTCATGGAAACCAATGCATCTAAAAGGAACCTACCAGTAATCAATCTATTGTGAGTGAGATAAAGCCTCTCACACCATCAGCAAAGCCTCGAAATAATTGGCCTCAACCAGAATCCATGCCATTAGAAAATCCAACCCAAACAAACTACGATCATTAACAAAGATAAACTTCCTAATAGAATCTCTAATAGTTGTTAGGGTCACTTGAGTCCATAGATACAAAGGAAAATTGAGAAGCTTTTCCCAGACCTGTCGATGTCTTGGAACCTCCTGGAGAAAATTAAAGCACAAGAATCACCACTTAAGGGAAAAGAAACTATGACCATGAACCCATGGACACCCCAGAATTAGATCCACTTCCTCAGGATGAAGGAAATGGAAGCTATACCAGCCATGCATCAAAATACAAATCCTAGGTTTATATGATATAATAGAGGACTAATGTTTACCAAACCAAGTCCATATTTGAACAACATCCATACTACCGAACTCCCAACGACCGACCAATGTTCTTTGCTTCAAACTTGATACCTTATCAAGAGTGACAACTTGTCCCAAAGATAATGTTTTAATCTCCATCGTAGGACACAAAGGCTCTGACCGTCGACCCATATACTTTTTAGAACCTCCAACACTAGCTCTAGTAGAATTGAAATCCTCTTTGATAGTCACGACAACCTCATCAATAGGGATTTTGTGCAGAACTTGTACACCAGATGGACCTTCATGCAAATTAACCTCATGTTTTTGTGCACAACTTTTTTCCTCCTCCACCATAGCATGGATGAGAGCCCCAGTCACCTTGAGTGGAGAATTGTGTGTGAAAGGGCCAAATGGAATATTGTATGACCCCTAATTGTCCCCATATGAAAATGCATGTAGAATAACACAATGATCTACCACGCTATATCCACCAACTGATAATTTATTGAGTGGAATAAAACCACAACCAGGCTAAGGAACCCCAACTAATCAGACCAAGTATAATGGCCATGTAAATTGATGGCTTGAGAGGCAGAAACAGCAAAAAGAAAACCTCTAAAAAAACATGTCATATTCCATAGCAAAAGAAAAAAAGACATGACAAATTCCCAATCGATAAAGCCACAAAAATCGGAGAATCACTAAAAAGATGCGAGAAACAATGAGTATTAGGAGACATCTAGGAATATTATAAATTCAAGGAGGTAAATACAAGAACCATACAGACTTAAATACCAATAAATATGGCACCAAAATATTAGAGACCACCTTAATGCACCCCAAGATGCCAATGTGCAAATTATGCAAAAATACTCCTATAAGCAACCAAAAATCAATAAGGATGAAATGATCATAAAACGTTAATTACAATAAAACAATCATGGGGCATGGATGATATTGCCTTGTCAGAAGATATTAGACACATTCAAGGAGGATTGACCACATTCACTGCATGCACAACCAATAGTCGCAAAGAGAAATAAACCACCCATAATCAATACCAACGATGACCAATGGAAATCAACCTTAAGGAAAGTCTAGCAATTGAATGCAACATATGCATTAGAGCCAAAATGGGATATAAATCCATCGAAAAAAACGCATAATGGCTCACCAATCCTTGATATAAGAGCAAATGACAGTAAGTAAAACATTAATGAGTCATTAAAGCAGTAGTTCGATTTGAAACCTGGAAGATCACTAATATGTAAGAAATTTGTAGCACAATTAATCATCAAGAGAATTATATTGTCAATTTTCTTCACCCCCAAGAGCTAAAAACTAGGCGCCACTGTGAAATGTAACAATAGAAAAATAAACGACAAGGAAAGAAATTTATGTTTGTAGGAATACTACATATATACTCTAGTGGTAGAGCCCACGACCACTAGCCAATCATCAAAGCATCAACACAGAACCCTCCCATTACCTCAAACATAAAAGGTGTAAAGGATAAAATACATAAAGGAGAAAAAAACTAGAGATAATAGACTCTCTGATAGGGGTGATCCAAGATCCTTCAGCTACCGGAATTATCCAAGACCTTTTACTTCTGTGATGTTATCATAATTGCATTTAAAAGAACACATGCACATGCTTAAACAAGAGGAAACATGACAACGATCAACACATCATGAACACAACACATTTGATAATGAAGTTCACCCAATGTGGCCTACGTCTCTAGGCCTTGTGTCAAGATGGTGGAGGTCGCTTCATATAATGCTGGAAATGATGATGATGTATGTGGACTATTTTTTGTCATAACAAGGTCATATGCCCTTAACAAAAGTGGCTTGTCTCTCCATGAGAGGTTCTCCCTACATGAATTCTCACTCAAAATGGGCTTCCTTCAGCATGAAAAACTAACAAGATCTCACATAATGTGGCTACGAGTATCCACTCAACATAGTTACATAGGGATCTCAACAACAATACATAGCTTGAAATGCTAATGACATCTCACATAATGTGGCCAAAAAATGAAAGGATCAGCTGCTAAAACTGATTGCACCACTGAATTTCTAGCATCGAGTATTGTAAAATCGATTATCCATTCGTCAAATTTTGACACCGTCAAATTCTAGGCCTTTGGGAAACTTTTAGATTCCCTATGATTCTCCAAAGATTTTGCTCTATGGGTTGACTTGATATCTTCTCTTCAAATGAAAATTTTGATCTCACCATTGTGATCCTTGTGGAATTTTGAGATTTTTGAATATAAAGTTGGTTGCATTTTGACTGTGGCGAATTTCGGCCTCCAAGTGAATCTTTTAGATTCCTTGATATTCTTCAAAGATTCCACGTTGTGGGGTGTTTGCAAATCCACTGCTCAGATGGTAAATTTGACTTCGCCATCGGGTTCCCTATGAAATTTCATGAAATTTTGACTATAAACTTGACATCATTCTAATAAAGTGAAATTTTACCTCCCATAGAATCTTTCAAGAATCTTCATCCTCCTGCGTCAAGGTTTCACTCCCTCTCCTGGGCAAGGTTATGCCTCGGCCTTCGTGCACAATTTTTTTGTTATTTGTCCACTCTAAGTTCTGTCGGTTCTTTTTTCCGCCGCTACCTTCCCCGTGCAAATGATTGAAGAAGGTTTAAATGTTTGGGACTCAGCGGAGCCCCCAAGGAACGAGGCATGGCTTGTTGGTGGCAGAGCTGACTATGTCGGCAGAGGTCAGGGTTCGAATCCCTCGCCTCCCCAACTCAATGTTTCGTTTTTGATTAAATCAACAAAGAATTGTACATTGGTTTGTGCGGAATCTTCGACGGTTTGCAACAAATATATATTATATATAATATATATATATTATATATATATATTATATATAATATATAACACAACATTATAAATGGTGGATCGGGGGTTGGCAGGTCCGCCGGGGGTGGCCCGCCCCCAACCTTTTGTATTTATTATTTAACTTCGGAATAATATATAATGAATATGCTATGTCGGGGGTGACAACCCATTACCCCTTTAAATATATTTTTATTTTTTATTTAAATAACAATACGGTTTTGAATTTGCCGATTTAAGGGGTTCTTAGACAAATTAACCATCCCACAAATTCGATTGTCCGGTGGCCAAATTCTGAGCGTTGGTTTTGTCCAAATATTTGCCTTCTTAAACTTGCCACTTATCGACTTTGACCTGAACTTTGACCAACTCTAACTCCTCCATACGAACTCAGATTAGAGTGACGTTCGCACCGTTGCAATCAGAGTGAAAAACACTTCAATCTAGTCCTGGTTCGAGAGAAATATGACCACTTTTAATTTTGACATACTCTGAGTCTTCTTTGACCTCTGGGTGTCTTTAGATCCACCTGGATCATTCCTCTCCACTAAGGAGTTTTTGGTTCACCAAAAGCATGAACATAATATGCAACTTATGTGTACATTCTATGCACCACAAGTATCCTGACAGGTCACCCTTCCTTCTTCACATTTGTTCTTCGGAGGCATAAGAAATGAGCCAACAACTCCATCCTTTGCAAACCTGTAGGACAATTTTTGTAAATTACATGCTCTATTACATGAGTAATAAATGACCCAAGCATCTCATACTTTCCATGAGTTTATAACACATACTCTGTGGTTAAGTTTACATCAAATTGAAACAATACCCATCAATACAAGGCCAAAACATCATTGTTGCTTCAACAAGTGATGGAAAACAGATCATCACTTTTACATTTTAAGTCACAACATATGATTTACAGAAGTACAACCATGACAAGCTAACACATCTAGAAAAACCATCTCTCACTTATCAAAGTGAATGGGTCATTTCCCTGTGGCGGATTTGCTTGTCGAACAACTTTTTCAATAGGTTCATGCACAAGCACTTCGTCCTTAAGACGTTTCTCTGGATGGAGCCTCTAACATGTGGCTCTTTGATAACCACATCTGTTGCAATGACTACAAAAAGTTTTCTTCCTCCAGACCTGCTTAATCTGTTTCTTTCCATGTTGTGGATAAGGCCTTTCACGCTTCATCCTCTTTCTTGTTGCCATTCTCTTCAGCACTCAACAATCACATGGTTATGTAAACCACAAAAACTACATGTTTTTCGATGCCATGATTTATGATCATCATTAACAAAATATTGGTAATCAAAATGAACTCTAGAATATTGAGACTTGTTATACCTCTCTTTGTTGTCTCTGGTGCAATTCTTACGATGAGAGCTTGCCTCAGCTCTTCCTCTACAATGTGCACTGCCATGGGATGACGGTGATGTGTTCCCATTATTCTCTTTTATCGATGATTTCAACAATGTATTGGAAATTGCAGACACCTTTGAGCTCTCCCCTTTGATGTATCCTAAACCTGTGCATTGAGGTCTTTGCACGACCTCCAATGGTTGAGTCATGCCTTGGCCATTAACATTAAGTCCTCCTCCTTTGTACCCCATCTTGGTAAGGAGTCTTATGCCAGTTCCTGTAATCGGTACCTCCACATTTCCAACATAAATTACATCATGTGAAGATGAAACTAAAGAACAATCAACATTGTTTACCTCAACTGTTGATTCTGAAACAGGTGATGAGGGCTTCTCTAAGCCTTCATTGCTCTTCAACTTCTCCAAGGCTTTTATTGTGGCTTGCAACTGAAGCTACAATCTCTGTGTCTCCTCTTTCTGTTCTCATAGAAGCTTCTTCAATTCAACATTCTCTGCTTCTCCTCTTTCTCTTCTCATAGAAGCCTCTTCAATTCAACATTCTCTGCTTGAAGGCTCTGGTTGATATCCTCTTTCAAATGATGAGAATACGATGAAGAAGATGCATGTTCACTTGAGGGGGTGGATGGAGCATCATCTAATGCTCTTTCTTTCTCCCGTTTCTTTATTCTATTCTCATAAAATTCATACATTATGTCCACCATTTTTCACATCCTTAGGAAGGCCTCGTACATTTCTTTGTCATCCTCCATTGTTGCACGTTTAATCGTTCACACTTGCAATTCACATTAGCGAGAAGACCACTCTGATACCAAACTTAATTCGGGATCCTTCCACTACCAAAAGTATCCAATACCTTTTACTTTTGTGATGTTACCAGAATTGCATTTAAAAGAGCATAAAAGAATACACGTGCATGCTTAAACAAGAGGAAACATGACAATGATCAACAAATCATGAACACGACACATTTGATAACGAAGTTCACCCAGTGTGGGATACGTCTTTGGGCCTGGTGTCAAGATGGCGGAGGCCGTTTCATATAATGTTGGAAATGATAATGATGTACATGGAATTTTCTTTGTCATAACAAGGTCATATTCCCTCAACAAGAGTGGCTTGTCTCTCCATGAGAGGTTATCCCTATAGGAATTCTCACTCAAAATGGGCTTTGTTCAGCATGAGAAACTAACAAGATCTCACATAATGTGGCAATGAGTATCCCCTCAACATATTTACACAGGGATCTCAACAACAATACATAACATGAAAAACTAATGACATCTCACATAACGTGGCAATAACAATCCTTCGACATAGTATCAAACAAGGATCTCAAGAATAATACATCATCTCAGCAATAATGAAAGGAAACATAACATGACTTCTTCATGTACCTTCACTTTTGAAGATGACCGAAAAATGAAAACATCAATTGCTGAAACTGACTACACCAATGAATTTCTAGCGTCGAGTAATGTAAAATTGACTATCCATTCGTCAAATTCTAACACTATCAAAATATGGGCCTTTGGGAATCTTTTAGATTCCCCATGATTCTCCAAAGATTTTGCTCCATGGGCTGACTGGAGATCTGCTCTTTAAATCTAAAATCTAATCTCACCATTGCGATCCTTGTGGAATTTTGAGACTTTTGAGTATAAATTTGGTTGCATTCTAACTCTGGCAAATTTCATCCTCCAAAGATTCCACGTTACAGGGTGCCTACAAATTTTCTGCTCAAACGACGAATCTAACTTCACCATTGCGTTCCCTGCGTAATTTCGTGAAATTTGACTATAAACTTGACATCATTATGATAAAGTGAAATTTTACCTCCCAAGGAATCTTTCAGGTATCTTCATCCTCCTACGTCAGGGTTCTTCCTTAACCTTCGTGCACGGTTACACTGTTGTCTGTCCGCTCTAAGTTCCTTTGGTTCTTCGTTCCACCGTTGCCTTCTTCGTGCAAATGATTGAAGAAGGTTTAAATATCTGGTGCTCGACAGAGCCAGCAAGGAACGAGTCATGGCTCGTTGGTGGCAGAGTTGACTATGTCGGTGGAGCTTGGGGTTTTAATCCCCTGCCTCCCCAATTCGGCATTCGTTTTTTGATTAACTCGACAAATAATTGTTCCATTAGTTTGCGTGGAATCTTCGACGCTTTGCAATTGATATATATATTAACACATAACATATATATGGTGACCGGGGGTTGGCGGGTTCGCCGGGGGTGGCCCGCCCCCAACCTTTTGTGTTTAACTTTGGAATAATATATAATGAATATGGTTATGTCGGGGGGTGGCAGGGGTGACAATGCGTCACCGCTTTAATTATATTTTTAATTTTTATATAAATAACCATACAGTTTTGACTTTTCCGATTTAAGAGGTTTTTAGACAAATTAACCATCCCACAAATTCGCCTATTTGGTGGCCGAATTCTGGGCTTCAGTTCTGTTGAAAATAGCAACAAGAAATAATAAAAATAGAATCCAGAATATTCCAATTTTAATTTGTCCTTGAATTAAAATTCAAATTTAGTCTCAACTGCTGCTTGGAAAATTATTAATTAATTCATTATGGATTACTTAGTTGGAGAAATTTAAGTTAGAAGTTATATTTGAGTTGTAATTAGTTAGCTCAGTTTACTGAGTTAAGTCCAGCTAAATTAGTTCCAAACTGTTTGAGGAACTAATCGTGAGTTCAGTCAATTAATGCATGCATGCATCCAACTAGTGTACTCCAGATAACTGAAGATTCTCTCATTAGTAACTCATGCATGTCTATTCAGAGGAAGACCTAATTGAGCTAAATTTCAAGGACATGTTACTATCAGTTGCATGCATTTTCCTATAAAGAAAACTCATCCATGCAGTCAAGGGAAGGTTCCTTGAGGATTGCGCAGTTTTACAAGGTGTGGGATCAGTGTGAGTGATCAATGTTCCACTTGGTAACAACAGGATCACCCAAGAGAAACTGCGCAAAGAAATAGGAGGCTTAGAGGGCAGAGGAGAAGGTTTGTGAGAAGCCTTGTTTGCCCGTGAGCATCCAGGAGGATTGTACTGAGAGCTGGCTCGCTGTGAGAGCTAAGGCTTTGTGTAATTCTGAGATATTTCCACCTTGTATGATAATACAGATAGTGGGGTTTTTAGTTGAGGCTTTCCCCTGAGTATTCTTCTCTGTTTCATGTACATTGATTCTTCTTCTGGTTATATATGTTCAACTTGATCTTGCTCAAAGTTTTTTAGGCTTCCGCAAATTGGTTGTAAAAGTAAGTTAAAGTATTTTTCTTTGGTTATATTGCATTATCAGGTTAACTTGCAGTAGATCTATAGAGCTGGATTTGTAGATAGAATTTCTACATGGTATCAGAGCAAAGGTTATCGGAGTTGTGAACAGTAGACTAAGAAGAGAATTTGAAGTTTGAATTTCGGGGTTGCAGGTAAAAATTGAATTCACCTCATAATTTAAGTTGGTCAATGGCGTTCTATGGCTTGAGACTTGAGTATGCCTTGGATGGTAGCTCAAATTACATAGCATGGAAAGATTGCATGGAGGCTGTATTAGAAGACAATGGTTTCAAGGATTTCATTGATCAAGAAATCCCAAAGCCAAG
Organism: Pinus taeda; assembly: GCA_000404065.3. Lineage (NCBI taxonomy): Eukaryota > Viridiplantae > Streptophyta > Pinopsida > Pinales > Pinaceae > Pinus > Pinus taeda. The sequence goes on along the minus strand of APFE030151087.1, from coordinate 188,084 downwards.
TTCAACTTATGCACAAGAGTTGGCTGAGTGGAAGAAGTGTGTGGCAAGGGCAAAACAGATCATCCTTAAAGGAGTTCGAGACCATATTGTATCAAGTCTCCATGGGAAGGATACTCCATATTCAATGTGGAAGACATTGAGGGACCTCTACCAGAACAATAGTGACCAGAGGAAATTGACGCTCAAGGATAAGCTTCGAAGAATCAAAATGAATAATGACGATACTATTTCTACATATCTGAACAAGCCCACCACTTGCAAAGATGAGCTTAGCAGTGTGGGAATAACTACTGTCGATGATGATATGGTGAACCTCGCTCTCCTTGGCCTTCCAAAGAGCTGGAATAGCTACCAGGACTCTGTGAATGGAAGGGGGAAATTGCCGGATTGGGAATGAATGTGGTCGGATCTCATGTAGGAGGAGATCAGGAGGAGCACTCGAGATGAATCTTCATCCAAGGATGCTAATGAAGAAAATCTGGTCTTAGCAAGTAAGGCAAGGAAAGGGAAGGGGAAGGTGTCCCATTTTGAATCAAATTCTTCTCATGGAGGGAATAAGGGTGACAAGTCTAAAGTGAAATGCTTTAATTGTCACAAGATGGGTCATTATGCGACTAATTGCCCATCGAAGAAGTCCAAGAAGGGATCCTCGGAAGGATCTGAAAGTGAGGCATTAGCCTCTCAATTCAACATGGAATTTACTCTCATCACATGCATGTTGTCATCGATGATGGGTTTTGTTTGGTATCTTGATAGTGGAGCCTCATTCCACATGACCGGTGATAAAAGTTTATTCAGTACCTTGGAGGAGAAAGACCTCAAGATGCGCATAGAGATGCGTGACGATGAAAGGTACAATGTTTTAAGAGTGGGCACGGTTACTTTTCAAAGGAAGCATGGAGCTCGTATCACCTTGACAGATGTGAAGTATGTGCTTGAACTGAAGAAGAACTTGGTATTGATCACGATGTTGGAAGACAAAGGTTACGATGTTGTCTTTAGTAAGGGAAAGGTTTTCCTTAGACACATCACCATGGGATAGGTGAAACAAATCGGTTCAAGAGTTATGAACCTATATGCTCTTGAGATTCAAGATGCATGCAAAGCCTTGAGGAGCAAGGCAAATGTTAGAGACTTGGTGATTGAAAGGGAGATTAAATTACCTCTCAACATGCAGCCCCAGAAGAAGTCTCAGACAATTGTGGAGGAGCCACAATTAGAGAAGCGGAGAGGAGACCGAGTGGAGGCATCCACTCATGCAGAAACCTCCAGTAGGGGGAAATTTCGAGGCAAGTGGACAAAGGGATCACCTGCATCCATACCTCCAGGTGTGAGGTGGGGCAATGTGAAGTGATAGTCTCAAGAAGGCTGAAATTGGGCAGGGTCCATTGAGAGGTTTTATCTCATGGATCGTACCTTGCTACGAGATCCCAAAGTACATAGTAGCAGGAGGAATTAGTAGGATTGATGCAGTTAGAGATCAAAGTGATAGATGCTAGAGCAATCATATACTGAAGAGCGTAGAGAATGATTGACAACAGTGCAGAAATGCAGAGTCAGCAACAACACAAAGTTTTCAGTTGACAGAGGCAATAGCATTCAGATACTTTGATAACAGATGTATCATACTGATTCAGGTTGGATGTTTTTTTGTTTCTGGAGTTGCTGGAGCAATAACACTAGAGGGAAGTGTTGCATGCCGAACATCCAAAGGTCCAGGATCGGGATCAAGTTGAATTCCTTTCTTGTTGAGAGGGAGTGTTGAAAATAACAACAAGAAATGATAAAAATAGAATCCAGAATATTCCAATTTTAATTTGTCCTTGAATTAAAATTTGAATTTAGTCTCACCAGCTGCTTGGAAAATAATTAATTAATTCATTATGGATTAACTAGTTGGAGAAATTCAAGTTAAAAGTCTTTGTGAAGTCATGCAACAGTGATCCCTTAAATTAAGGAGATTATCCCTTACTTAAAGAGATAAGGTTGAGTTATATTTGAGTTGTAATCAGTTAGCTCAGTTAAATTAGTTCCAAATTGTTTAAGGAACTAATTGTGAGTTCAGTTAGTTAATGCATGCATGCATCCAACTAGTGTACTCCAGATAATTGAAGATTCTATCATCAATAACTCATGCATGTCTATTCAGAGGAAGCCCCAGTTGAGATAAATGTCAAGGATAGGTTACTATAAGTTGCATGAGTTTTCCTATAAAGGAAACTCATCCATGCAGTCAAGGGAAGGTTCCTTGAGGATTGTGCAGTTTTACAGGGTGTGAGATTAGTGTGAGTGATCAGTGTTCCACTTGGTAACAACAAGATCACCCAGGAGAAACTGCGCAAGGAAAGGTGTTGAAAATAGAAACAAGAAATGCTAAAAATAACATTTCTATAGATAACATTTCAGTATATATTCCAATTTTGATTTGCCCTTGAATCAAAATTGAGAATTAAAATTTGAATTTAGTTTCACCAGCTATTTGAAAAATAATTAATTAATTCATCTTGAGTTAATTAGTTGGAGAAATTCAAACACAAAGTCTTTGTGAAGACATACAAGAGTTATCCCTTTGATCGAGGAAGTTATCCCTTAATTAAGGAGATAAGGATGAGTTGTAATTAGTTAGCTCAGTTAACTAAGTTAAGTCCAGTTAAATTAGCTCCAAACAGTTGGAGGAACTAATTGTGAGTTCAGTGAGTTAATGCATGCATGCATGCAACTAGTGTTCTTCATATAATTGAATATTCTCTCATAAATAACTCATGTATGTCAGTTCAAACAAAGACCCAGTTGAGATTAAAGGCAGGGACAATGTACTATCAGTTGCAAGAATATTCCCATGAGGAAATCTCTTGCATGCTGAAGGAATTCATTCCTTGAGGATTGTGAAGTTACTACAGAGGTCAGAGCAGTGTGTGAGGTGAGAATCACATAGGTTATAGCTGGAGGACCCAGGGTAAACTGCGCAAAGAAATAGGAGGCTTAGAGGATAGAGGGAAGGAAAATGTGTTGTCTATTCTGTCTATGAGCAACAGTGAAGGATTGTACTGAGAGTTGGATAGCTTGAGAGCTAAATCTTTGTGTAATACTGAGATATTTCCACTTGTATGATAATACAAATAGCGGGGTTTTTGCTGAGGCTTTCCCCAGAGTATTCTTCTGTGTTTCATGTGTGACTGAATCTTCTTCTCTATTATATGTGTTCTATTTTATCTTGCTCAAAATCGATTAAACTTCTACAAGTTTGATTGTAGAAGTAGATTAAGTATTTTGCTTTAGTACATTGCATAATTAGTTTAATATACAGTGATAATTTCTAAATGGTATCAGAGCAAAAGTGATTAACGCGGAGAATAGTATACAAAGAAGTGAGAAGTTCGAAATTCGAAGTTCTTGATTGTAGGTACCAAATCGATTTCTTATCACATCTTAAAGTTCACCAATGGCATTCAATGGCTTGAGACTCGAGTATGCCCTGGATGGCAGCTCGAATTACATAGCATGGAAGGATCGCATGGAAGCGGTATTAAAAGACAATGGTTTGAAGGACTTCATTGATCAAGAAGTCCCCAAGCCAGCAACAGCTAATGCCCAAGAATTAGCGGAATGGAAGAAATGTGTAGCGAGAGCGAGGAGGATTCTTCTGGAGGAAGTTTGAGACCAAATTGTCTCAAGTCTCCATGGGAAGGATACCCCATTTTCAATGTGGAAGATATTGAAGGATCTATATCAGAACAACAGCGACCAGAGGAACCTGGCGCTAAAGGACAAGCTTCAGAAAATCAGTGTGGAAAGGGCAACATGATCTCTACATATCTGAGCAAGCTCACCACCTGCAGAGATGAGCTTGGAAATGTAGGAATCACGACAGCTAATGATGATATGGTGAGTCTTGCTCTCCTCGGTCTTCCTAAGAGTTGGCATAGCTACCAAGACTCAGTGAATGGAAGAGAGAAACTACCAGATTGGGAATCACTGTGGTTTGATGTGATGCAGGAGGAGATCAGGAAGCACCAGAGATGGTTCTTCATCTAAGCATGATGATGAACAAAATCTAGTCTTAGCAAGGCGTGGAAAGGGAAGGCTTCCCATTCCAAATCGATTTCTTCCCATGGTGGGAAGAAGATTGACAAATCTAAAGTGAGATGCTTAAATTGTCATGAGGTGGGCCATTATGCAACTAATTGTCCATTGAATGAATCTAAGAAGGGATCCTCAAAAGGATTAGAAGGTGAGGCACTGGCCTCACAGTTCGAATTGGCTTTTACCCTCATCGCATGCATGGTTTCATCGATGGTGGGATGTGTTTGGTACTTGGAGAGTGGAGCCTCATTCTGCATGATCGACGATAAGAGTTTATTTAGTACCATTACACATTTCTATTCTCTCAGGTTTTCTGCGCACTCAACATGGGGGCCACTACCACGAGGAACGCAATGCTCCCCCTCTACAACAACAACATCTTTGTTCATCGACTTTCCTTCTGCACTTTGAGCGTCCCTGCAGACACGCGCATTAAAACACTTTGTCGCACCAACAAACTTCAAGAGGCACTAGACACCTTCAAGCACCTGCTTTCACCTAAATCTACATCCATCCCCTCTCTAATCACCTGCAATGTCTTGTTAAGTAGCCTACTTCGACTGAATCAACATGAGTCAGTGTTCTCTGTTTACAAACTTATGATTGAAGGCGACATTATTCCAGATCTCATAACTTTGAACATTATCATCAATTGTCATTGTGAAACAAGTAAAATGGATTATGCATTGAAAGTGTTTGAAGGAATGGAAGCACATTTGTATGTTCCAAATGTCGTAACCTTCAATATCCTCATCAAAGGGTTTTGCAGGAAATTCAGACTCGAGGATGCTATCGAGGTTTTCAAACAAATGAGGAGCAAAAAACAAGAGCCTAGTCATGTTACATATAATACCCTAATAGATGGGCTCTGCAAGGCTAGGAAATCCCACGAGGCATTCGGGTTGTTAGCTGTTATGCTGCAAAAGGGCCATGAGCCTGACATAATCACATTTACTGCGCTCATGGATTGGCTATGCAAAGAAGGTAAGCTCCAAGAAGTAAAGAAACTATTGTATCTGATGATAAAAGAGGGTTGTAATCCCAATGTTATTACATACAGTATACTTATTAATGGTTTATGTAAAGAAGGCAAGTTGCATGAGGCATGGGAGCTCTTCTATGAAATGTCTGAGAGAAACATATGCCCTAATGTTGTAACATAGAGTGTGCTTATTGATGGTTTATGTAAGGAAGGCAAGTTGGTTGAGGCGAGGAAGCTCTACTCTGAAATGTCTGAGAAAAACATATCCCATGATGTTGTCACATGCAATGTGCTTATTGATGGTTTATGTAAGGAAGGCAAGTTGGACGAGGCGATGAAGTTCTTCTCTGAAATGCCTGACAAAAACATATCCCCTAATGTGGTCACGTACAATGTGCTTATTGATGGTTTATGTAAGGAAGGCAAGTTGGCTGAGGCGAGAAAGCTCTACTCTGAAATGTCTGAGAAAAACATATCCCATGATGCTGTCACATGCAATGTGCTTATTGATGGTTTATGTAAGGTAAGTTGGACAAGGCAAGGCAGCTCTTCTCTGAAAGGTCAGGGAGGAACATATGCCCCAATATTGTCACATACAGTACGCTTATTGATGGTTTATGTAAGGAAGGCATGTTGGACAAGGCAAGGAAGCTCTTCTCCGAAATGTCGGGGAGGAACATATGCCCCAATATTGTCACATACACCTCTCTTATTCATGGTTTATGTAACAAAGGCAAGTTGGAAGAGGCAAAGAAGCTTTTCTATGAAATGTCTAAAAGAAACATTTGCCCTAACCTTGTCACATACAATGCACTTATCAATGGTTTATGTAAGGAAAGGCAATGGCAGGAGGCCACCAAAGTGCTTCACGATATGCTAAACAAAAGGTGCAATCCAGATGTTATCACATACAACACTGTTATTGATGGTCTTGGCAAAGAAGGCAAGCTTCAGGAAGCTCTCGGGTTATTAGATGTTATGGTGAAAGTAGGCATTCCACCTGATCAAATAACATACCGTACACTTATAAATGGATTTTGCAGAGCGGATAATCCGGAGAAGGCAGGGGAGCTTCTTCGAGAGATGCCAAAGAAAGGTTGCAGGCCTGATCTAGCTAGTTATAATACATTAATACACAGGCTTTGCCAGCATAATACGATAGATGAAGCTCACCAGATCTTCTATGAGATCCAAGGCCAGGGTCAGAGCCCTGATATTATCACATACAACACATTGATGAATGGACTCTGCAGAGTGGGTAACCTGAAGGAGGCAATAAAATTATTCGAACAGATGAAAGGCAGAGGTCATGGGCCTGATATGATTACATATGCCACCATCATGGATGCACTATGCAAGGAAGGCACATCCCAAAACGCCAATAGAATATTGGATGAGATCTTGAAAAAAGTTTGATACTTGTGTTGTGACATTAAGTTGTAAATAAAAGCTTCTGTAACGATATTGCTGAAATGCACCTCGCAAGATTTAGTAAAAGGAGTAAATTGCAGTTGATGAAGTACAGGGATGACTTTGGTAATAATGCACTATCTGAAACAGGTATGGTGGCTGAGTTGATCAAGTGGTACACGTGGAATTTCAATAAGAGCGCATCAGGTGTTTAATATTAGGAGAGGACGTCACAAATCACAGGAGTCGTGAGTTACATTGTTTCAAAGGCTGTTAATATTTTTTTAGTCATGACATTGTTTCAAAGGCTGTTAATAGATTGATAAATGTTATACAAAGTGTTAGACTTTTCTTCAGTTTATATTGTCTGAATTGTCTGTCTGAAGTGGTCCTGAGGAAGCGTTTTATCGGAGTTAGTATTTAGCAAATCTCTTCCAATTGTCGCAACTTCTCAAGTAGGCAAAACAGATGGACTTACTGTAATAGCACCTATTAGTACAAGACTTGCCGGCAACCATATAAAATACTATTAAGTCAGTTTTATGCGTGAAAATTGATGGCTTGCTCTACCAGTTGGTGAGTTGGTGAGTTACTATTGCTGAATTGTTCATGGTTAGTTTTAGGTAAAAACTAAAATAGATGGTTGATCAATTGTCTGTCAAACGCATTCAGTAATTAATTTTGTTTGAGAGTTTGTCATTAATTATCACTTTCCCTGAGTTCATGTAATTTATTAAGATTCACAGTAATAAATGTGACCTGGCAACATGGGGATTTGCTTCACCTGGCAACAAGAACAGCATGAGAGTATGGAGGCAGATATAGGACATTATTCACTGTATAATGGCAGAAATCAGACATTATCCAAAAAGGTCTGATCAATCTTACTCTATGCAGACTTTACTCTGTGGCTATGTCATGATTTAACTGTCCTAATTAGTTGCATGCATATATGAAACTCGAATGGCAGTACACAATGATCAAAACCTTACTGTAGATTCAGTTCTCACAGGCTGTTTAACTTCCTCTGCATGGCTAGTGTGCAATACTAGCTCCAAGCTTTGCTTCTTACAGGACATATGATTAGAATATACAGAAATTTGGATTCACAGGTCACAGGCTGTTAAAATCAATTAGTTTAACTTCCTCTGCATGGCCAATGTGCAATACTAGTCTAGGCTTTGCTTCTTACAGGAAATATGATTAGAATATACAGAGATTTGCTTCTGCCACTAGTTGGTGAATATAATATAGTCTTTGCTGGAAGTGAACACCGTCAGATTTGTCTACTATAGATTGCACTAGACATATGATTTGCAATCTCGTGTTTTTTGGTTTCTAGTCTTCAATGGGTGTGGCTTGGGGAACTTTGATTCCAATAGCTTTGGGCTCTCAAAAATAGTATAGTTCAGTATATATTTATAATATTATTTGGGATAAAAATTGAAATGTTTGGTTTGCTTAATGTGAAATGCCAGAGAGCAACATCTACAAGAATTAAAAATAAGTGTCCTTCAACAGGAATGACAGGTATTGATCAGCTAGTGGTCTGTTGTCTTCATTCAAAATGAAATCCAATTTTATTATTTTACATCATAGGATTCTCATTGAAATGTGAGAATTCCAATAAAGAAAGATATAATTTATGGAATTCTTTATGTTTTCGTTGTATCCTATCATATTGTAATTTTATATAATCCAGACGAGAACTTGCAAATTTGGTGCGACATGGAAATTCCATACAAAGAACGAAGTTCAAGATGGGTAGGTATGAATGTCTTGTGTAGTTAATGGAGGCTACAAAACAAGAAAGAAATGAAACCGACAACAACCATACAAGTAATAACTCAGGATTTACATGGTAAAATCTTGACAGAGTGTCAAGGAAACATCCACGGGGCAAGGGATTGGATTTTCTATTCAATCAATGAAATGATTCTCCATTACAATAGTTCGGGCATTCATGAGTGTTATATGAGCTTCCTTAGTTACATAGCTGTTGATTTAGTATGAAACTGACTTGTCAATAACTAAAACAATTTATCCAAATTTACATTTACATTAATTTGTTGTCAAATTACCAACAAACTCCACCTTGACAACAATTTTCCTAATCCCTTGCCCATGCCCATTCATCATCTTTTCTGCAAACCAAGATAAGCTAAACACCATCGCAGCTTCTTTACTGTAACTGGCTTTGTGAATATGTCTGCACAATTCTCTCGTGTTGGACCTTTTGAAGAGCTACTTTTCCACCATCAATCACATGTCTCAAAAAATGATACCTTACATCAATGTGCTTGGTTCTCCTGTGATAAGCAGGATTTGTAGCCAAGTGAATAGCACTTTGACTGTCACAAAGTACATCCACTTTCCCCTACGTCCTTCCAATCTCATTAAGTACACCCTTTAACCAGATTGCTTCTTTACTGACATCTGAAGCAGCTATATATTTTGCTTCAGTAGTGGACAACACCACTGTTTCTTGAAGCTTTGACATCCAACTAATTGTTCCACCTGCAAGAGTAAAGACATAACTTGTAGTAGATCTTCTTTTGTCCAAATCACCTGCATAATCAACATCTACATATCCACAGCCTGATTCTTCACTACCATTAAAGATGATGCAATGGTCACTTGTGCCTCTTAGATATCGAAGCACCCATTTCACTGCTCGCCAATGTTCTTCACCTGGATTTGCCATGAACTTGTTGACAACTCCAACTGCATGTGAAATGTCAGGTCTTGTAGATACCATCATATACATTAAGTTGCCTACATCATTTGCATATGGTACATGAGACATATACTACTTTTCTTCATCAGTTCTAGGATTCAAAACCGAAGAAAGCTTAAAATGGGAAGCTAATGGAACATTAACAGGTTTCACATTGTTCATACAGAACTTTTCAAGTACTTTCTCCACATACTTCTGTTGTGATAACCAAAGCTTACCATTTTCCCTGTTTCTATGTATCTCCATGCCCAAGATATGTTTGTTGCTCCAAGATTCTTCATATCAAACGTTCTAGAGAGCTGAGCCTTTAACCTGTTGATCTCTTCCATGCTTTTGCTTGCAATAAGCATATCGTCAACATACAAAGCTAAGATAATGAATATGCCAATGAAACTTTTGAAGTATACACAATGATCATACTCACTTCTAATAAAGTTCTGGCTCACCATGAAGGAGTCAAACTTCTTGTACCATTGTCTGGGAGACTGCCTCAAACCATACAATGATTTCCTGAGCTTGCAAACTAATCTTTTGCTACGACCTTGTACAAAACCTTCTGGTTGTTCCATATATAACTCTTCATTCAAATCACCATGTAGAAAAATTGTTTTAACATCTAACTGTTCTAACTCAAGGTTAAGTAATGCAGTTAGTGCCAACATAGTATGAATAGAAACAAGTTTTACAACTGGTGAAAAAATCTCATGAAAGTCAATACCTTCAACCTGAGAATACCCTTTTGCTACCAGTCTCGCCTTATACCTCTCGATACTTCCATCAACTTTCTGTTTTAGTTTGAAGACCCATTTGCATCCAACAACATTTCTCCCTTCAGGAAGTTCTACAAGATCCTAGGTATTGTTCTTGGCTAAGGAATCCATTTCTTCTTCCATAGTCGTTTTCCATTTTTCGCTATCCGTATTATCTACTGCTTCTTGATAACAAGAAGGTTCCTTATCTTCAGTAATCAAAGCAAAAGATGAAGCAGAATCTTCATACCTTTTGGGAGTTTTTCTTTCCCTTGTAGACCATCTTAGAGTGACTGGTTGCTTAACTGGTTTTGAAACTTGAACTAGTTCAGAAACTTCAACAGCTTCCTTTGTATCTTCAACACCTTTTTCTCCAGAAGCCTCTTCTTCCTTTTGACTGTCACCAAAAAATCTAGCCTCCAATTGAACTTGTTGATTTGGTGATACATGTACCTATTCAATTCTTTCAACATTTGATTTTAAAAGAGAAGATTCATCAAATGTTACATCTCTACTAGTGACTATCTCACGCGATGTAGGATCCCACAACCTGTATCCGTTCACTGCATAGTCATACCCAACAAAGACATAACATTTCGATTTTGGATCTAATTTTGAACGCATATTTTTAGGAATAAGAGAATAAGCATCACAGCCAAATATCCTTAATTGTGAATAATCACAAGACTGACCTGACCAAAATTCTTCAAGAATTTTATAATTAATTGCTACTGAAAGTGATCTGTTAACTAAATAATAAGCCGTGGATACTGCTTCTACCCACAACTCCTTTTGCAAGTTAGTATCGCTGATCATGCTTCTGGCTCTTTCCATAAGAGTCTGATTCATACGTTGAGCAACACTATTTTGCTGAGGAGTATAAACAACAGTTTTGTGTCTAACAATTCCTTCATCCTTACAGTATTGTTCAAATTCTATTGAAGTAAATTCAACACCATTGTCAGTTCTCAAACATTTAATTGATTTGTTTGTTCTTTTCTCTACTATTGCTTTAAATTGTTTAAAGACATTGAGTACATCTGCTTTTTTTAGCATAAAGACCCAAACTTTACGGGATAAAGCATCAATAAACGTTAAAAAATATAGAGCACCTCCATATGATACAATAGGAGATGGTCCCCACAGATCAGAATGAATATAGTCTAAAATATCTTTACTATTATGATTCCCAGTTTTTAATCTCTGTTTATATTATTTTCCATACACACAATGTTTACAGAAATCCAACTTCAAGGATTTCAAATGAGGAAGTGATTTACGTTTCATCAGTACCTGAAGACCTTTCTCGCTCATGTGACCCAATCGCTGATGCCATAGGCTAGTACCTTCTTCTTCTTTTTTTGACACAATCGCTATCTCACTGACCTGAGTACTTCCTTTGAGTCTGTAAAGATTTCCAACCTTTTCTCTTTCGTAACAATGAGGGCGCCTTTAAAGACTTTCAGCACTCCATTTTGACCTGTAAACTTATAACCATCCAAATCCAACACTCCCAAAGAAATCAAAATTTTCTTCAAATCAAGTACATGTCTAACACTAGTTAATGTTCTAAGTTCTAACTATGTTATCATACATTTTAATCCTGATATTCCCCTTCCCAACAGTCTGACATGTTACATTATTACCCATAAACATAGAACTACCATTTACATCTTCATATGAAGTAAACCAATTTCTGTGTGGACACATGCGATGAGAAGCACCAAAGTCTAACAACCAACGTTCTAAACCCTGAGAGACATTACATATAGGTGAAGTTTCATCTATCATACATAATTCTTCAGCAGATAAAACTTCGTCTATCATACTTGAATCAACCTGATTTGCTTCCTTCTTCGGTTTATCAGACTCTTGTCGTTTCCAACAGTCTTTCTTCAGGTATCCAATTTTATTGTAGTGCCAACATTTTGCCTTACACTTCTTTCCCTTTGATTTAGATCTAGAAGACCCCCTTGTTTTTTCTCCTTTTTCCTTTGACTGTCCTCTAGCTATCATGGCTTCTGATGCACCTGTTTCAGTACTGGATTTCCTTCGTACTTCTTCAGACAAGAGAGATCCCACAACTGATTCAAATTTCAAAGAATCAACGGTGCTCAAATTGATTGAAGTTACGAAGTGGTCCCATGACTCGAGCAAAGAACACAAGGTTATAACTTTGTCTTCTTCCTGAATTTTAACTTCCATATTTGATAATTGGCATATAAGTGTATTAAAAACATTCAAATGTTCTGCAACTTTTGAACCCTCCTTCATTCGGAGACTGTACAATTGTCTTTTTCAAATAAATTTTATTTGTTAACGACTTTGTCATATATAGTTTTTCCCATAAGCTTGACGTTGTACTTTCTTCAACAATGTTGAAAAGAACTTCATCTGCCAGACATAACTTGATGGTACTGAGAGCTCGGGCATCCAAGTCCTCCCAGTCCGAATCAGACATGCTTGCAGGTTTCTTATAAGCCCCGTCCAAAGCTTTGTGCAACCCTTGTTGCACCATCAAATCCCTAACTTTTAGTTTCCATAGAGCAAAGTTGCTCTTTCCGATGAATTTCTCCACCTCGAACTTTGCATTCAAAATCTTGGCCATTTCTTTCCTCCTAGGGTTTCGGTCTTTCAACTAGGGTTTCAAAAAAAAAATTCTTGGATTGTCTTCTTCCTACAAAGTATTTTCCAAGCTTTTTTTTTAATTTTTCCTACTTCAATTTTCAAATTCAGAATCTTACTTTCCCAAATTTTCCAAATTGACTTAGAAAACCTACAACTTTTTTTTTGAAAAAAAAATCCCTTTTGTTTAATTTCAGTTCCCTAGAAAAAACTTTGTTCTTCAATTCAAAGAAATCTTTCAACAAACCCTGAATTTATTCACAAATTTTGAAAAAAAATTCCTGACCTTCCAAGATGATCTCTCTTCGACGGGTAATGTTCACGCAACGCAGCCTCTGATGCAATGGTAACACGCAGGTGGCCAGCAACATGTATGCAACCTGGTCCACGCTTCTCCTCGTCGGCACGCAGGTTGTGGACAACGAAACCATGCAGCCACTAGACAGGTTCTAGAAAGTATGAGGGCCCCGGCCAATGGAACCACTCCACAATTTTTCTACACACTGAACGCGTAGCAACGATGATGACCTCCTTAGTCCACGCAGATAACAACACGCATAGGGCAGAGGGTTTGGTCTGGAAGCATAGAACACTCCATGATTTTGTTATGCACTGAACAAGCAACAATGGCGACTGCCTCCTCAGTCCACGTAGAGGGAAGAGGGTTAGGTTTGGGAGCGTAGAACACTCCACAGGCTCCTCCTCATGGTTTACAAGCCAACAACAAGCGCAACATCCTTGACAACCTTCAAAAATTTAGTTGCAGGATTTTACACAATTTTTTTTTTTCTTTGACACACATTCGCCTCCAAAACTCAACTCAATTGCTCTGATACCATTTGTAGTTAATGGAGGTTACGAAACAAGAAAGAAATTAAATCGACAACAACCATACAAGTAATAACTCAGGATTTATGTGGTAAAACCCTAACAGAGTGTCAAGGAAACATCCATGGGGCAAGGGATTGGATTTTCTATTCAATCAATGAAATGATTCTCCGTTATAATAGTTCGGGCATTCATCAGTTTTATATGAGCCTCCTTAGTTACATAACTGCTGATTCGGTATGAAACTCACTTGTCAATAACTAAAACAATTTATCCAAATTTACATTTATATTATTTTTTTGTCAAATTACCAACATCTTGGACCGCTCACTGCTCTCGGTTTGTAGTGGATCATTTTTGTTTGCATCAATTTAGTGATCTCATTTACATTTAATGCCAATATTTTCCTTTTTATTATAGCATTTGTCTTTTGACCCATTGCATAATTCATGTTCTGCACATGGTTTTGATTTGAAATGAAACCTGAGTTCTATAATGAATGACAGGAGAAATATAGCCCTGCCATTAATATTGTTTCTAAAGATTACTCAACCGGATTTCTTGCATCCACAGCTTCCTTCAACTCTAACCATTTTTGGCATGTGTTATCTTTAGGTTTGATTACATCCTATTATGGCATCTCTTAAAAGGATAATTTGCTCATGTATTCTTGCCCTTATCATTATTTATTGCACGCAGAATGAGAAGGACAGTGAAACTATGGTGCCATCTTTAAATTCTATCATCCTCAACTGGTACGTTAGTTCCAATGCACGGGTCACCAGTTTTCTCCAACAACTCCTAGTTCTCATCCCCACTCGGGAAGTCTGCCATCATGGTCAATGCCTAGGGTGTCTTTATATAAAGCCCTTGTTGGCAAGGACTTTCTAGTCACGCACCAGTGATCCCTCCCCGCTGAGTAGTGTTGATTTCCCACCGGATTACTTCTCATGTAAGCAATTGTGGTTTAGCTGTTCGTACTATTTGACTATTATTGTTGTTAATTGCATGATCTTTATTTTGCCTTGGAAATTTTATAAAATTTCAATTTTATAAAATTTTTAACATTACCATGAAATGACTTGGGGTGTTTAAAAGTAGTTCCAAACTCATTGAGTGGAGAGTAGAATTTTAGATCCAAGTCAAAATCTAGCAGACTAAACAGTTTTTCATGATTTCAGAGTTTGGGGATTGTAATGTTTCGATTGGATTTTGTCATGCACGAGGGCATGGAACTAGCATATAATCAAGAGCACCAATCCTTCTATGTATCTTGATGGTAGTGGCATTGATTTTTGAACTCCTCTACCATGATCCTACTAAAAATGTACCTATCATTCAAACAAAATCTTGAATTAATATTCTAAGCATCTTCTATCTTATTTTAATGCTTAGAGGGTGATATTGATGACAAAGATTCCAATTTAGGCAAAGATTTTGATGATATGTATGTATTGGTTGTAGCATGATTTTTTTTTGGATGCTAGAGGCCATCTAGGGCCTTATTGTTGATGTATTTTCGGTTCAAAGATGGATTGCACTTAGTTTTATTTTGGTTATTTGCACCCTTACATGCTATATAAATGAGAACATTTTCTTATTTGTGTATAAATGGTTTGGATTCATATGGATGCACATTAATACATAGTTTTTTGTATGTTTGTTTACATTTGAATATTAAATGTATTTTTGGTTAACTGGTTTTTTGGTCCAGTTTTTTTTATTGGCTTCGGTCCAGTTCCAATCGATTCCCAGTCCAAGGGGCTTACTGGTTTGATGACTGGTCCAATTTTTATAACATTTATTTGTAATGCACATGGCTTATTTCTTTCAAATGTTTCATTTCCCTATCACATTAATTAATAGTTAGACCAAAGCTAAATATGATCTTCAACGATGCAAAAGATAAGTATTACTTGCCATTGGAAGGAACAAATGCTTCTTCCTTGAAGCATGGTTGGAATCATCACTTTATGTTTCTTATGTCACTTTGAAGATGTAATTTGCGGTGACAATAAGATTGTCTATTCAGTTTTGTGCAAATGAGTGACACCTTCAATAATATCTTAGTCATATGAAGAAGGTATGGGTTATTGCATGTTTCTTTTGATAAGCAAACATAACTTACCATGAGAATGAATAAATGTTTCTTCCTTGAATTATGGTTGAAGTTATCACTTGATATTTCTTATATCACTTTGAAGATGTAATTTGTAGTGGCAATATGTGAGACATCTAGAATAATTTTTAGTCACATGAAGAAAGTATAGGCTTTATTTTCTCATCAAGAAAGCATCACAAATTTTGTCATGTTGATGCCATTCTTTGGAAGCCATTAAATCTTTTGTTGATTTATGTTGTTTAATGAATGAATGTTGGTTGTATGTGAGAAGGTAATTGTTAGTTTCAAGAGGAAGAAATGAAAGATTAATGTGAAATAAAATCCCAAATTATGAATATGTGAGAGTATCTTTGACTTAAAATGATGGAAATCACACCTTGTTGGTTCCCAAGGTGTTTTAAATACAAAAATGAGGTTAATTACTATTTTAGAATTTTAAAGTATCTTTCACGCAATTGTTAGTATGATAACACTACTTTACCTTCGTAAATATATCCATCATAAAAAAACTTATCTCAACATTAGAATACTATAAACTTTACGATAAATTTGCATCTTTGATTGAATACATTAGAGATGTTGTTTTATGAAGTTTTCTTCTTCAGAAATTAAATTTACATTGTTAAGGTATGGGTATCCATGGATATTTTTTGAAGGCATGAGAGATTTTTGGTTTGCAATTAGACTTCCATCTTTCATGTTTCAAGTAGAATGCCATGTGAAAAGAAATTAAAATAATTGTATGCATAAATTCTTGAAATAATGATATAGTAAAAAAGATAGACAGAAAATTTGGAGGCACAATGCAACAAGATGTATCATTTGGTTATTGATTCGATAAGGAGTTTGTGATCAACAACTTCTTTAAAAGGATGTCGACTGGGTCATCTCCAGATGAGGGAAATGAAGAAGAGTTTCTTCAACAAGCCCTTGGAAATGTGGAAATGGAATGCTTGGCCCAAGAGATAAAGTCATCTATGGAGGAACATATTGAAGCTAACAATGAACATGCTTTCACTAACATTTTCTTATGATTTGCAAAGTAATTTTGATTTTTGGCTTGTTTAATAGGATATATACAAAGTCAACACTTTTGGTATTCCTTTGTGAGGTAAAATCAAATATTTTTAATTGGATTGTCTATTCTTTTTTACGCAAATGTGTGACACCCAAAAAAATAATAGCCATATGAAGAAAGTATAGGCTTTCTTTTCTCATCAAGAAGTCATCATAAATATTGTCGTGATTGATGTCATTGACTCTCTATGGTTTTTGGAAGCCTTGGAATCTTTTGTTGATTTATGTTCTTTAATGAATGAATGTTAGTTATATGTGAGAAGGAAATTGTTGGTTTCAAGAGGAAGAAATGGAGGATTAATGTGGAACAAAATCCCAAATTACAAATATGTGAGCGTATCTTTGACTTAAAATTATGGAAATCGCACCTTGTTGGTTCCCAATGTGTTTTAAACACAAAAATGAGGTTAATTGCTTTTTTTTGCATTTTAAAGTATCTTTCACACAAATGTTTGTATGATAACACTACTTTACCTTCTTAAATATATCCATCATAAAAAACTTATTTCACCATTAGAATACTATAACTCTATGATAAATTTGTATCTTTGATTGAATACATTAGAGATGTTATTTTATGAAGTTTTCTTATTCAAAAACTAAATTTGCATTGTTAAGTTATGGGTATATATGGAATTTTTTGAAGGCATGAGAACCTTTTGGTTGGCTTGGCAACCATTTCGTGTCCTTTGTTCTTGGGTTTCTGTCAATTGGTAATGTATAGGGCATGGTATATAATTTGTGTAAATAATGGTGTTTGTTGTCACGTGAATTGTTCATTGTGGGTTGAAGGGCTCCTATGGGTTGGTTTTCTTGGGTGTTTGAGAGTCTTATGTGTCAAGGGTCTTATGTTTTGTGTGAATATGAGTATTTATTTAATGGTGTTGGAGAATGGACCCTCTGTAGAGGCAACTGCAACCTTTGTCCAACACTTTGGTGCTTCTATTGAGTCTAAGGTTTGTGTCATGAGCATTGGGGATGATATAGTGGGTTGGAGCTTTGGTTCTGGGATGTATGTGTCTGGTCTTTTCTCTTGTTTTTCGGAGGCAGAGGTAGACATATTAGGTACTCCAGGTGCGCCCTCCCGGTCTCTGTAATGTCGTCACATCAATGAATTCATTGTAGGTAGGGAGAGGGGGCAATGGTCCAAGAGGGTAGAGAGGAGTGAGTCTTTTCTCTCATGACTCGAATGCCACTTACTTCAATGCAATTTTGCTAGAAACAAGGAAGGAAACTCACAAGATTAAAGCTAGTGTAGAGAGACAATGCCACTTAGATTTAGAAATCTTAGAGGATATGTCGAATTGGCTTCTTAATATTGGGCACACAAGGGGCAGGAAGAAGCAATATTAGAACTCAGTGGTCCTACACTAGCAAATGAAGACATTGTTGGGTTTGTTCCTGAAAGACAAGCAAGTGGAGTGGTCTTGGAGGAAAAAAAAAGAATGCTCATGAATCAATGTGTATGCTTGGACAAGATTGATTCTTGCCTTGCCCATGTGGAGGGCCACATTGCATGTGAATTTGATAGTGGGAATTCGCTAAATCCTTCAGATTTGAGCGCGAGGATACCAACAACAATATCTTCTTCAAATAATGGTTAAAGTTCATAGTGGCTGGATTTGTAGTTCTACGTTCTTTGTGTTTTGGTTTTTCCTAGTCAAAAGGGCTTTCAGCTTTATGATGTACTTAGTTTTTATTACTCTATGTGTTGGTCATGGTGTAGTGTTCAGTCTTATGAATTTTGTGGCCATGGTGTGGTGTTTAGTCTTGTGAATTTTGTATCCAAGGTTGTATTGAAATATGTAAGCCAACTAATGGTAATGGTTTGAGGAGGATTAAAATCCTTAGGGCACATTTTGGCAAAACTATGTAATCCTGATTTTTTGACATTACAAAGAATTAATTTACAAAAAAAAAGTTGCAATTTGTAAGTTGTTGTTGTTGTTGTTTATTTATTATTTTTTTTTCAATAAGAAAAAAACCAACGGATTTTCTATTAGTAAAATGATGTTTATAGATACAATATATGCCATGTTCATATCCATTCCTCTTGATAGCTAATACAATTTAAATCTATGATCAACATAGCATTGTATGTCGTGTAACCATATATATGAGATATACATCTTATCCATTTTGTGACTATGTACATCTAGTCGTAACCTATAAAAATTTAAAGTTGTAGCAAAAATTAGTCTATCACGTAGCCATATATAGATGCCTTACATCATATAAGCACATTAAGTTGGTTTTCTTTATATATATTGTGTTAATAACAAGAATGTAATTATTTGTCAATGTTTCAAATCCCAACAGGGATCCATCATCAGGACAATTACTGAATGATGATTGAAGAAGAGCTTAGTGAGAGGCAACTCTTCTTACTATCTTTATTCTGAAATTTTCGAGTAAAATGGTCTCATTCCATGTATCCCCTCCGTACACGGATATAATTTTGGATTTCAGGCATCTATGTTTCATTTATTTTAAGTTGAATCTTGGATTACCCACAGTAACGATCATACTTGTCAATGTTTCAAATCCCAACAGGGATCCATCATTAGGACAATTAAAATCCTCAGGGTGCATTTTGGCAAAACTATGTAATCCTGATTTTTTGACATTACAAAGCATTAATTTACAAAAAGAAAGTTGCAAGTTGTAAGTTGTTTTTTTTTGTCTTTCAATGAGAAAAAATCCTACAGATTTTCTATTAGTAAAATGATGTTTAAGATACAATATATGCCATGTTCTTATCCATTCCTCTTGATAGCTAATACAATTTAAATCTATGATCAACATAGCATTGTATGTCATGTAACCATATATCTGAGATATACATCTTATCCATTTTGTGGCTATGTACATCTAGTCGTAACCTATAAAAATTTAAAATTGTAGCAAAAATTAGTCTATCAGGTAGCCATATATAGATGCCTTACATAATATAAGCACATTAAGTTGGTTTCCTTTATATATATTGTGTTAGTAACAAGAATGTAATTATTTGTTAATGTTTCAAATCCCAACAGGGATCCATCATCAGGACAATTATTGAATGATGATAAAAGAAGAGCTTAGTGAGAGGCGCCTCTTCTTGCTATCTTTATTCTGAAATTTTCGAGTAAAATGGTCTCATTCTATGTATCCCCTCCGTACAGGGATATAATTTTGGATTTTAGACATCTGTGGTTCATTTCTTTTAAGTTGAATCTTGGAGTACCCAAAGTAATGATCATACTTGTCAACATTTCAAATCCCAACAGGGATCCATCATCAGGACAATTTGTTGAAAATAGCAACAAGAAATGCTAAAAATACACTGCTATAAATAGCATTTCGAGATACATTCCAATTTTAGTTAGTCTTAGAATTAAAATTGAGAATTAAAATTCGAATTTGATCTTAGCAGATGTTTGTAAAATAATTAATTAATTCATCTTGAGTTAATTAGTTGTAGGAAATCAACCATGAAGTTTATGTGAAGACATGGAACAATTTATCCATTGATTGAGGAAGTTATCCCTTGATTCAGGAGATCAGGATGAGTTGTACTTTGAGTTGTAATTAGTTAGCTCAGTTATCTAAGTTAAGTCCACTTAGATTAGTTCCAACAGTTTGTGGAAATGATTGTGAGTTCAGTTAGTTAATGCATGCATGCATGTAACTGCTGCGCTTCAGATAACTGAATATTCTCTCATAAATAAATCATGCATGTCAGTTCAGTGAGAGACCCAGTTGAGATCAAGTGATAGGACAATGTACTATCAGTTGCAAAAATATTCCATGGAGGATATCTCTTGCATACAGAAGGAATTCATTCCTTGGAGATTGCGTAGTTACTTTTGAGTTTGATGAGTGTGTGATGAGGCCAATTCACACAGGTGGCAGCATTGGACCCCAAGAGAAACTACGCAAGGAAATAGGAGGCTTTGAGGGCTGAGGGAAGGCATATGTTGTGTATATTCAGTCTATGAGATGTATTGTAGGATTGTACTGAGAGCTGGATAGCTTGTGAGCTAAAGCTTTGTGTAATCTGAACATATTTCCACTTGTATCATATTACAGAGATCGGGGTTTTTAGCTAAGGCTTTCCCCAGAGTATTCTTCTGTGTTCATGTGTGATTTCTTTCTCATTCTCTGTTATATGTGTTCTATTTGATCTTGCTCATAATCGATTAAGCTTCCACAAGTTTGTTGTAGAAGTAGATCTTGTATTTTGCTTTAGTATATTGCATAATCTATTGATCTACAATGGGAAATTCTACACAATTACTGAATGATGATAGAAGAAGAGCTTAGTGAGAGAGCTCTTCTTCTATCATCATTCAGTAATTGTCCTGATGATGGATCCCTATTGGGATTTGAAACGTTGACAAGTATGATCATTACTGTGGGTACTCAGAGATTCAACTTAAAAGAAATGAACCACAGATGCTTGAAATCCAAAATTATATCCCTGTACAGAGGGAATACATGGAATGAGACTATTTTACTAAAAAAGTTCAGAATAAAGATAGCAAGAAGAGTTGCCTCTCACTAAGCTCTTATTCTATCATCATTCAGTTATTGTCCTCATGATGGATCCTTGTTGGGATTTGAAACATTGACAAGTATGATCATTACTGTGGGTACTCCGAGATTCAACTTAAAAGAAATGAACCACAGATGCCTGAAATCCAAATATATATCCCTGTATGGAGGGGGTACATGGAATGAAACCATTTTACTCGAAAATTTCATAATAAATATAACAAGAAGAGTTGCCTCTCACTAAGCTCTTCTTCTATCATCATTCAGTAATTGTCCTGATGATGGATCCTTGTTGAGATTTGAAGCGTTGACAAGTATGATCATTACTATGGGTACTCCGAGATTAAACTTAAAAGAAATGAACCACAAATGCCTGAAATCCAAAATGTTATTATTGTTGAAAAGAAGAGGATGTTATAGTTTTAACATCCATGCAACCAACATTAAAGATATGACCATGCACGGAATAATAACTTTGGGCCAACATATTCACATATCTAATTTTTCATGTTTGTTTTTAAAGAACTACTTCCTTTTCTGACATTTTAATGTGTTGGATATATATATA
>APFE030151087.1:112206-161823 GCA_000404065.3 Pinus taeda | reverse complement strand
AAATAGTTTCTAGATATGCAAGAGGGTGTACCATGTGTGCTAAAAGCAAGCCCAACAACAGAAAACTAGGCTTGTACACTCCACTACCAGTTCCTTCTCATCCTTGGGAAAGTGTTTCCATGGACTTTGTTGGAGGACTGCCTAAATTTAGAAAAGGTCATGACTATTTATATGTTGTTGTGGATAGGTTCAGCAAAATGTGTATTTTAATACCCTGTAACAAACATATTACAACTGAACAAACAACAAAGTTGTTCTTTCAACATGTATTGGTTCATTTCAGATTACCCACTTCCATTGTATTTGATCGAGATTCTCGATTTGTTGGGAAATTTTGGTCAAGTCTGTGAGAATTAATGGACACCAGACTGAAGAATACCACAACTTTTCATTCGCAAACAGATGGCCAAACATAAGTGGTCAACATGATAGTGATCCAATTGCTCAAAGGCTATTATAACAAGCATCCCAAGCTTTGGGATGAAATATGTGCAACATGCTTACAACCATGCTAAACATTCTTCTACACAGAGATCTCCTTTTGAGACTTGTTTTGGTTTCACACCAAGGTCTCCCTTGGATTTTGTCTTTGGTAAGGACATAGCGGTTGATGGACATAGTGATGTGGACAAGGCAACCAAGTTCATTGAAAAAATCAAAGAGATTCACCAGGCAGTACAGAAACAACTGGAAAAGAGCCAAGCCAAGTACAAGGCAAGGCATGATAAGCATCGAATTGAGCATAGTTTCCAAGTTGGTGATCAAGTCTCACTATATATCAACAAAGACAGAATGCAAGGTGAAGGTAAGAAGTTGAAGCCAATAAGGTATGGACCTTTCAAGATACTTGAGAAAATTGGTAAGAATGTTTTTCGCCTTGATTTGCCAGCTTACATGCACATCTATTCAGTAGTTAATGCAGAAAGCTTGAGACTATTTGAACCTTCATTGATTGAAGATCTCAAAGAGTAGAGTCAATTGCCTTCTATTGATGATTTGTTGCCTAAATATCTCAATGAATTGTAGGAGGATATAGTTTTGGACAAGAAGATGAGAACTATGCGCAGAGGGGATGTTGAGTACCTCAGGATTGGACTCAAAGGTTCAAAACCAAGCAGTGAAAATTGGATAGAAATTGGGCAAGCAACGAATCTATATCCTCACTTGATTGATGCTTAAAAACCAACTTTTGGTGGTCCAAAAACGTTTTCAGTGGGAAGTCCGTGATCCAAATTGGATCCTAGAACACTCTCTAAGTTTTCATGAACTCTTTAAATATCATGCCAAAGTTTCAAAGTCTTATAACGATCAAGCTTATCGGAGGTATCCTCGTAACAGTTGCAATTGGTGATCAGAGCGGAGCAACGAGGACCGTCAGTCAAGTGCGCAAACCATCGGGGGCATGGTAATGCATGCTAGTGCAAATTAGCAAAACCAAGGGCCAATTCAAGAAAAGGGGGTAGTTTCTAATATGTGAGTCGCTAATCACATATCGCAGGGGAAACCCATCATAAAATGTAACAGATATCGTTTTGATTCTGTCAGAAGCGGGGTCCCACAAAAACCGGCAGGATATCAGAAGGACTTCAAGTGATAATGTTGGGTTGTGTTATATTCTTTCCACGACTAACCTACGTAGTGAATCGGGGGGTTAGAGGGGAGGAGGAGCCCCCCCTTCGCCGCGCCGATTGCGCAGCGGGGGGGTGGCAGCCCCCCCTGTCCGGGGGGTTTGAGGGGGGCGAGTAGCCCCCCTCTACGGGGTTCGGGTCAGCGCCTCGAGAAAATTTTTTTTGGACCCTATATTAGGTTGGGCGAACCTACCTATGGTTCTCAGTCCATGGTTTTGGACGCGGTGGTTTTCGGTCCATCGTATTAGATGCTTCGGCATGTATAAATATGTATTGTAACATTGAAAGGAATATAATGAAAAATCAAGTTGGTAGTCTCGGTTTTGAGATCCAGTGAGAAATCTCTGTGCATATGTGTTTTATGTGTTATGCTCTCGCATTTTATTTTTCCTGTGATTTAGAATTCGTATGCAGGTAATTTCTGTACGGGGTTAAAACTTACAGAGAACCTGTCGAATGTGGTGGAGGTGCTCTTCCCAACTTTGGTTGAAGATCAGGATGTCATCCAAGTATACCACTACAAATGAGTTGGTGAATGGATGCAAGATGTCATCCATTAGCCTCATGAAGGTTGCAGGAGCATTCGTCAATCCGAAAGGCATAACAAACCATTCAAAAATGCCCTCCTTAGCTTTGAAGGTGGTCTTCCACACATCGAAGGGTTTGATTAGTACCTAGTGATATCATGACTTCAAATCAATCTTGCTAAAATATTTTTCCCCCTTCAATTGGTCCAGGAGGTCATCAATCCATGGGATCAGGTACCTATTACAGACAGTGATCTTGTTCAGCGCCCAATAGTCAATACAGAGTCTCCAAATCCCATCCTTCTTCTGTACCAACATGATCGGGCTCCCACAGGGCAATGAAATCGGATGGATGTGACCTTTCTACAGTAGCTCCTGAATCTACCTCTTGATTTCATCGTTATCTAGAATGGAGCACCGATAGATTGGTCCATTGGGTAGCGGTGCCCCTGGGGTCAGATCAATGGAGTTCTTGACCTGACAGTGCAAAGGGACCCCTGCGAGGGAGGTGAAGATGTCCTCATACTCCTCCACGACCTTTTCCATCTGTAGTTGTCGTGCGAAGCAGCCCTGTCTGGAGGTCGTGGCCACCGTCTTCTTCTTTCCTTGAGGGTGTGTCATCAGGAAAACAAATTTCCTAGTTTTGGAAATGAGCTTACTACGTTGTTTTGTAGTAACCAAATAGATGGTGGTAGGCGGTGCTACCTCCGGTATCCTGTACAACGTATTTCCCAAAGTAACAATAACAGCACAGGGCCTTGATTCATACACAGCATGTCACTTCCACAAGTATGGTTTTCATAATAATACATCACAAACATCAAATGGAGCAACATCACAAAATACCTCATCTATGAAGGGCTTGATGTTGTATGGAAGGTGACACTGTTGTCTCACGCGAAGATCCCGTCCTTGGTGAAGCCACCTGATGGTGTACAGTTGTGGATGTGTTGTGGTTGGTAAGCCCAGCTACTTCACAGCCTTTACCAAAATGAGGTTTGTTTGGCTCCTGTTGTCGACAATGAACTGTAGCGGGGAGCCCTTTACCAACATCTGGGAGTGGAAGAGATGCTCCTCCTCCTCTGGATCTTTGGGTTCCTCCTTTTGGATCTTCGTGGTGGAAATGGTGGCGTTGGGCTCCGCATCAATAATATTCTTTCCTTTGTCATTCCCCTTGTTGGGTTCTGACTTAGAGTCAGAACATGCACCTGATTCTAAAACCTTTAGCTCATCCACCAGTGACTGCTTGGCCCAACACTCACTTGTGTTGTGAATGGAGCTCTTATGGAACTCACACCACTTTCCCGTGTCCTTTTTCGGCTTTGTGGTGCTATTCTTTGCTTGCAGCTTTGGCGGGTTACCTTGGGCCGCCCCTCCTTGGATTTTTCCTTTGCTCTATGGTTTGAGGCCACCTTTCCCTTGCTTTGGATTCGTAGATCCAAAGTCTCGCTTCTTCTGTTTAAACTTTTTCTCAATCTTGATGGTATATCGATATGCCTTTCCGAGTGAGGAGATGTTCAGGAATTCTATTTCTTCTTGGATGTACCTGTGCAAGTAGCCATGGTATTTGAGTACAAAAAGCTGCTCTAAATCCTTGACACCCAACTTTGTGCGAAGGGTATGGAAAATATTGGTAAACTCTGGCATTCCTTGGTCCCTTCCCTACCGTAGCGTGGTCCACTTTATGTATTGATCCTCATAGCTTCCGACAGGGTAGTACTACTCCTTGATGGCAATCTGGAATGAATTCGAGGTGGCTGCGGCTAAAAATAGTGAGGCCGTACTTTCATCCTTTTGCTCGCAGTAGGTTTCCCACCAGTCCTTGACATGGGGGGCAGCTTTGAGAAGATCGATAGTAATCGTTTCTCGGCCAGAAAAATCATGAATATAAAAATACCCTTCTAGCAGATTTAACCATTTATCTATATTTTTTGCATCTATCTGACCCTCAAATATGGGAATGTCAAAGTTAACTTGTACCTTAAAGGGTGTGGTGCTTCCAGAGTAGTTGTTGGAAGTAGATGTGTCGTCACTGGGTAGCCGCTGAAGGATCTGGGAAAAGTTGTCCATCATCACATTCCTTTGTCGCTCGGGGGCCTCTTCAAGCAAGATTTTGATAGGATCTCCTGCCCCCTTGACTTTCTTTTCATCTACCATGGGAGGCTTTCGGGATTTGCGAGGTTGGTCTTGCAAGGGTTCGACTAGTTCAAGCCCTAACTCCTTATATCCTGACCTCGTTGGGGACATGAAAAGAAAGAAAGAGAAAGAGCAGACCACTATGATACCACTGATCCAGATTTAAACAAGAATGCAACAAATTACAAATATAACCATACATATAGAGATGCAGTAGAAATAATACTTCATTTCATTACTGTAAAATACTGAAATATGCTTACAAACAAAAATGGAAATAAAATAGCTAGGGCAATGGCAGCTTATCTCTGAGAAGAGATGTGGTGGCTACATGCTTATGAACTATGTTACAATGAGGCTCGAAGGCCTATTTATTTTTGAGAAACAATGGAAAACCCTAAACATCCAGAAACCTAACCCTAGAAGATGAAATGCCAAATTGTGGGCCCCATTTGGGTAAATTGGTACATCAACTTCCCCGGGTCGTAACTTTGGCATACGATCTTCGTTTGACGCACACAATATCTCGCTAGAAAGATCTATCTGAGAACTAAAACTTTGGGAAGAGAGACATTAGTCCATGGACCCATGTTTCTCCTAATTTTCCCAAAAACGTCGTTTAGGGCCTCAAAACGGCTCCGGAAGTTCAGGACCCGAAAAACTGCTAAAAATAGTAAACTGTGCTACAATTAAGGAAAATAAAAATATGAAAGAAACAATGGTGGGCATCCAAGTGGACTTAGCGGGTGGACACCAATATCCACCTACTCAGGGCAGAAGAGAAAAGTGCAGATTCTTTCTCTTTCCCAGCTATCGAAGCAGGAGTTTGATAATCTTTAGATCTATTAGCCACATTAATAGGTATACACATCATGAACACTTGAGATCTAGAGGAAGAAAATTGGGGTGGGTCTACCATTTGGGTCTGCTAAGATGGAAACGGCTCTCTGAGGACAACGAGGGTCCCTTTGAGCAAGCGACTAACTTCGGATCATCAGGGACAATACTTAGTGTAGAGATCTTCCTCGCAAATGAGGCAAGGATACTTAGGTTTTTGTTGTGAAGATTCGCCAGTATATGATTTGGGAGGACCCTGTTTCTGGGCATCGGATTCACCCTTTCCTTTGCCTTTCTTCTTTCCTTTCAAGGATTTGTCCGCTACGATAGATTGGACAGCGTGGACCTCTGAGGTTTTACCAGGGCTAGGTGGATTCTGGGATGAACTATTGGGAACAGTATTTGAGGCCAACTTCTGTTTGAAAGAAGATTTAGCAAGGGTCTAGGATACTAAACCAATAACTCCATCAACGGGAGGTACAACTTGTGACTTTGATGTTGCGGGATCAAATGATGGCCGCGAAGCATTGGGTAATAACTCATACAAAGTGCCAGACTGAGAGTAAACTAGATCCAATTACTGGGCATGAGTGATGGCTTGCTCTTTAGTGACGCATCCACCCATAGCTATATCACGATCAATTGTGGCCACGAATGATTTGATGAACCATTCAGTGAGCAACTGATTAGTAATCTCAAATTTGATCAAGTGATGCCTACGTCTCCATTCATGGATATGATCGAAGATGTGTGTCACAGTATCTTGCTTAAGCGATGTGAGAAAATAGGTGCCAGTTTCATATCGAACCAACAGTTGAAAATGCATGAGGAAATCCATGGCTAAAGAGTTAAATTCATGGTAAGTACTTCGAGGCAGCTCGATGTACCACTTGGCTACAACCCCCGTGAGGGTTCGTTGGAAAATATGAAGACGAATGGAATCATCAACATACAACTTCGACGAGCACCAGAGGTGATATGTCATCACATGGGCCGGAGGATCTTCTTTAGCTTTCCCATCAAACTTTGGACAATCGCTTGGTATCTTGGACGGCACCAGAGGCCAGTATGGTGAATGAATGATAGGATCATTCATGAGGCGAGATACATCTGGCAACTCGAGTGTGTCCAAGAGTGGCAATTAGGTGTTAAAAGGCATGGTAGGTCAGGGTTTGAACGGAGGAGCCCATCCCTGCTAGTAAGGATTTTGGCCCCACAATGTGGGATTTTGGCCATATGCCATCTGTGGTTGCCCCCATTGCAGATTACCTTGACCATAGGAAGGATTTTGACCTTGAATACCTTGGAACTATCCAGCCATAGGTTGCTGATATGCAATGTACAGGTTAAAAGGCTGTTGAGCCTGTTGACTTTGGACATATGGATATTGGACCTGTTGTCCTTGAACATATGGGTGATGAACCTGTTGTCCCTGAACAAGAGGGTTTTGGACCTGTTGTCCTTGAGCATAAGGTTGATAGACTTATTTCCCTTGGACATAGGGATTTTGTACCTGCTACCCTTGACCAAAAGGATTTTGAACCTAGTGACCTAGGGTGTTAGGGTTTTGTACCTAATTCCCTTGGCTAACAAGATTTTGGACTTGTTGACCTTGAACATTAGGATTTTGAGCCTGCTGCTGCAAGACTTGACCTTGACCCTGCCCTTGCAAGGGTTGACCCTGTTGATATGTATACAAGGTTGTTGCTGCCCTGGTTGGTTTTATTGTTGCAAGGGTTGACCTTGCGGTTGCAAAATTTGTCCCTAAGGCTGTAGAGGTTGGCCCTGCAAGGACATGGGCTGCAAGGTGTGCGTAGGATATTGCATCTGTTGTTGCACGATTTGTTGCAATGGTTACAAGGGTTTACCTTGTGGTTGTTGTAGTTGACCTTGCTACGGGTTCATTTGCCCTTGCGGTTGCGTGGAGAGCCCTTGTTACAACAAAGGTTGCCCTTGCAGTAACAAAGGTTATCCTTGTTGTTGTAGAGGTTGTCATTGTTGTTGCAAGGGTACTAGAATAGTGCCCGGGAAATTTCCGAACTGAATTTGGCCATAGCCAGGCTGAATGTACTTCTCATATTGGAGGGTGTAAGGTTGATTAACCATTCCTTGAGAACCATATGGAACATAAGGAGTTTGGTATTAGACCTGAGCCCCACAGGGTTGCTGATACTAAAAATTGCTCGATCCAGACGGACCAACGGGATTTTGAACCTATTGGTACTGGACATTGCTTGATCCAGTAAGATCAACATGGTTATGAATAATACCATAAGAAGGTTGTTTCATACCAAGCATGTGAGCTTGTGAGCCACTCACATTGGTGGCACCTAACACCTTAGAAACATTTAGATATTCCCCCTAGGCGGTGGCACAACTTGGCCCCTGACTAGAGGGATGGAGGAACTAATAGAGACATTCTTCGAAACTGTCGATTGTGCCTGACGGGTAACTAGGATTGATGATACAAGCATATTCGGAATAGTGGGTTGCACCGGGACTAAGGTAACAGCTTGTTGGGAAGTCGTGTTTGCAATGAACGAACCTGACATAGGCATGGCACCTAACGCCTAAACATGGTTATGGTAAAGTGATGAGGCATTAGGTGTATCTGAAACCAATTGCACCAAAGACACATAGTTGGGTGGAAAACTGGTGGGAATACCCCCTGAATAGGGAAAACCCTCAGGAGGAAAAGGAAGCTCTTCCCCCTCAACAGTGTGTGGAGTAGAAACTTCAGACTCTTCCGGAGAGGTGACTAGAGCATTGCCTTCAGATTCCATGTCTGGAAACAAACGATGACAAATGGCCAAAGAAGTACGAGGGGATAGTTCAAAAGGAACACCCGATTGGTCGTACAGACTGTAAGGACGCTGTGGTGATATCACAACAAGGTCAAATAGAGGATTCGAAGTGTAGATAACCAGTCCAAGCTGATTGTCAATGATCGGTGAGTCCTTAGGAGTTTGAACGTGGTTGTCTGGAGATTCTGGGCCATGATCAGCAAATGACCCAGTATCAAAAGTAGGTGGAGGACAAGATGACAAAGGTTGAATGCTCAAAACAATTCTGAGTTCAACACCTTGGTCCTCGAGTGACTTTGGTAACTCAGGAAATGGCTCCTTAGACAATCTTTCAGATGGAAGAGAGGAAGAGGAACTCGGTGAACCAGATGGTTCAGCCACGATGACCTTGTCTTAGTCAAAAAAAAATAACTTCAAGGCTTTAAAATGTTCTTTAAGGGAAACTCATGATTCAGTCTCAGAAAATACTAACGGGGTGTTTTTAGATCATAGGCAATCAATTACTAAGATGCATAAATGACTGGTGCTCTTTCATTTTTTGAGAGTCAAGAAAGAAACAAAGATGACTCTATCACTTTCGATTGGAAACGAGCTCGAAAGGACAAGTTCTTGAATGATCTTTTAAGTTTAATGAGTCAAAAAGATCAAATGACTACTCTGGATGATCTAGGTAAACAGGATTGCCAGACAACCATGAACTGCAGAATACCTCCCGGCGGACCGAGAAGTATGAGTAGGCAATCTCCCATAATGCTATGTTCGGTGTATCACGTTTGTAAAGCGACCGACTCGGCTTCCTAAGGATAAATGATTTCAACCTAGAGGGGTCTCTCGTCATATACTCAATGGTACAGGGAGCACAAATCCATATTAGTGTTGTCTAATGCTGAAGCTAACAACAGTTGCTAGGTTTAAAGACGTCATAACACGTCTCTAACCTAGACCTTCTAAATATGATCATCAAATTTCAAATGCGCCTTAGGTTAATTGAATTAATTTTAAAGTTTATCTTGAGTTATGTTTCAGTTTTCAGTTCTTAGCGATGCGACTCGAAAAAACCTTAAGTGAAACTAAATGAGACAAGATCCTTTCAATTCGATGAAATGCCTACATTAGAGAGGGTAGAAACTACTCCATCGAATGCAAACAATCAAGCAACTGAAAATGAAATGATCTTTCACTACCTTACTTTTTCGAAAAAATAAACTAATGAAAAATGCATTCCAATTCCTAATTTCCTGACAAGCACATATCAAACAGTCCTTTCAAAAGAAAAAGAGTTCTTCTCCTTTTCCAAATGCCAATGCAATTCTAGTGTTTCAATGATGCAAGCTATCGTAGCACAATGATGCAACAAACTAGAATTTCATACTTTTTCATGAAACAACGAAATAAACTTTTCGCATACAACTCTTTAGTGAAAAAGTTTCCGAGACAATAATCTTTCCAAGTAGATGAAAACATGAAAAGAGAAGCTCATTCAGACTAATGAAACACCGACTTTACCAACAACAAGACAAGCAACACGATCGATGCCGGAAAAGAAATGTTTATACAAGTAAACGAAAACTTTTCAAACTTGTGTAAAATAGGTCAAAGTCATAAAAGGACTGAAAATGAAATGCAAGAAGTACACCTATAACCTGACTCACTGAGTTCATAAAGAGCTGAATGAAAAACAATCTAGATGCCCTAGTGTCACTGACCACCCAATGACTCAAGCAATCAAGTAAAAAGATAATAAACCAGCAAGCAGACAAAACCAAATGAAAAGAAGCTTTCCAGTAAGGAAGAAAATAGTCCAAAAGGCTTACAGGGTAAAAATCATAAGAGTGGAACACACTGGCCAAGATTGGGGTCAAAGCCTAATCTTTAATTACAAGCATCGGCATGACAACAAGCACCAGAGGCTAGTCGGTGCTATTGTTCCTCAGCATATTGCACTGATCGACGCGACTGTCAGCGGATTAAGCGCACTAAACGACGAAGCCAAGAAAAATAAAAAAAATGAAATAGGGACCAATTCTGCTACTATGAATTTCAAACTCAGGCCAGTAAGCAGGAGAAAAGAAATAGAACCAAAGGGAAAAAGTGGAATTAGGAAAGTTCTCACAAAATCATGAAATACAGGACAAACAAATGGATTGGTTTCCCCAGTCTGGTCGCCAATTTGTGGTGAAGTAAAATTGTAAGTGCGAACACAAAACAAATTCCTCTAGCCCGATAATGGGTCTAGCCACAATAGACACATTCTATGGAATATTTCCTTAGGTTAGAACCAATTAAGAGGGCCTACCTCTAAGTACGCTTATCCATTTGATGATGTCCTTGCTTGCTCGCTCCAGTTATCTCTTGCTTCTTTCTTCAAGCACCTGAAACAAGTAAACAACAGCAAACAACAACCGTAATAATAGACAAATTATAATTCAACCTACTTAACAAGTCAAGAAACATTAAGCCATGAATATGTAAGATGACAAAACATGTAGGAAATCAATCGATAGTTGCATATATATTGATATCAAAGAGAGATTACAACCATTTTCTTGACGTTGCAGTTCTCCTCTGACAAGTCTAGGTTCCCACACACTTCTGCTAGCATTCTATGATGGCCTTAATCAACAATAGTTTTAAGGCTCTTCCCTTTAGGCTTCACTCCAAACAAAATCACACTTCTCCCTCACATAACTAGATAGCTACAACTAGGAATAGCTTGTTGTTTACTCCAAACCAAAATAGCACTAACACACCAACACTAACACTTCAACATTAACACTAGCTTATGCTTGGGGAAAAGAGAGGTTTATATAGGATGAATGGATGGGATATGGATCCTCTTCTCATAGGAGAAGGTCTTATCTCTTAAGGTAGTTCCATCATTATAGGGGAAAGGATCCCAAACTGACATCCTCGATCCCATCCAGCCAAACCATTTACCAAACTTTCGTTACGAAGCTTCTAGAGTTGGAAGCTTCAGCTCTTAATTTAAAAAACTTTCCATAAAAGGACTGGCGCGACTGGAACACAGCTTAGTCGCTCTGGTCAGTGCTAGGGATAGTGCTAATCTTTGCACCTCAACACGGGGGAGATAAAGGTCATTAGCGTTGGTCTTGTAAAATGGGCAAAATAGGAGTTTCATGGGAAATGGTGCAAAAGGGAATTGATCTGCTCATGAAGAGGGACATGATGGGAGTTTCTCCATGAAGGCAAAGTGTTATGAAACCAGCTCACAAAAAGATAGAAAAGATAGATCATCACCTTAGAATTAAACCTCTTCGAGGGGGCAACCTCCTTTACATTACATAAATGAACAATTATTGGATTATACAAATGAAAATACCTCCTTTCTATATATAGGAGTCTAAGGGGTCATAACATAGTCAGAGCCGACATAACAAGAATAATGTGAGGGCACAATAATAACAATAGTGGGCTTCTATGGGGCACAATAGTAACAATATGGGCACTACATGGGTACATCAATATAATAAGTGGGTTGTACTAATAACAATAAGGGGTTACACTAGTAGAATAGGGGCCTAACATGCCCCTCTCCTTCAAAAAGTGTTGTCCTCAACGCTTGAGTAGTTCTTGATGCTTCTGTATAAAATTCTCTGTCCGGCCATGTGGAATCTTTACAGGTAAGTTCTTCCACTTATGAAAACTTGAAAATGGACGGTTTCGTAACTATCGACTCTTGTTCTGTGACTCTCCAGGTTCCAATGACTTTCCTCCTCTTCAATTCTGGCAATATTATTTGAATTGGGATCTTTTGCAACTTTTGAATAAGTGGCCATAATTCTTCGTCCTTCTTCCATTCATCCCTTGCTTCGTTTATCCAATCTGGTTGGATAATAGAAATAGCACAAAACAATGCTTCCACATCCTCATCCTTGAAGAGTCTTCCCATTCGGTAAGGTCACCTTTTTTTATGTGCATGTAGTATTGCCAACATTTCCTTCTCATAAATAGCTTTCTTGAGATGTAGCAGTAAAAATACCCAATCACCTACATCAAAACATTTTTCATTACAATGTTGATCTACCTGTTGTTTCGTTCGATTTTGCACTGAAGTGGCATTTTGGAGAACTTATTGTTGATGCTCGATGTGATCTTTCACTGCTTGAACCTTTTTCTTCTTGATATTTCCTTTTATATCTAGAGTTTGAGGAGTGGTAATTTCTTCCAATACTTTACACGATATGGTCAGATTCATTTCTTGATGCTCGATGTGATCTTCCACTTCTTGAACATTTTTCTTCTTGATATGTCCTTCTATCTTGATAGTTTGAGGAGTGGTAATTTCTTCCAATACTTTACAAGATATGGTCAGATTCATTTCTTGATGCTCGATGTGATCTTTCACTTCTTGAACATTTTTCTTCTTGATATGTCCTTCTATCTTGATAGTTTGAGGAGTGGTAATTTCGACCAATGAATTACAAGATATGGTTGGATTCATTTCTTCTTTCTCTGTGGTGGGGTCCTAGCATATACTCTCTTCTTTTGATGTTTCTTGACCTTTTCTCCTCCTCTTCATATTCTATGTAAAATAATTCTTCTCAACAACACTTCTGACCTTTAGTGCATTTTTAATCACAATTGTAACAAAGCCCTTTTTCTCTTTTTTCTTCCAACTGTTGTGGTGTAACCCTTGTAGGTTGTGGAAGGCTAGGAGAAACAACACTTCCATATTTATAGTTGTGAAGGGTCTGCTTCATGGTTTCGATAATTTTGCTTTCCACTATGTCACAAAGCCCTTTTACTCTTTCCAATTGTTGTGGAGTTGCTCTAAAGAAGGTGTTGCTCTTTGTATCCTCATAATGTGCTATCATTTCCTCCGTGAAAATTGACCAAGTAACAAGTTGTTTACGAGAAAAAAGCCCTTCATACCATAAAAATTGATCTGGTTCTAAATATGAAGATCCAATACATACCTTTTGTAATAGTGGTACACCATGTAGATCAAAATATTGCTCCATCTGAAGCATCCAATTTACCGGATCCTTGCCATCAAACTTCCTCATCTTGCTTTTTCTTGATTTTAGGAGCTCGATATTGAAATGACTGTAACTCTGTACTTTCATATCTTTAAGTTCTAAAATTATGACCTGCCGTAGCCCTCTGTGTCCTCTTTCCAATGCCACCAGTGTGATTCAAATTTGATTCTCCAAGGAAGAGTTATGCGAAATCTCCCACAGTGACCTGATTATAGACTAGTTCAGTAGAGCGAACTTGTATGACGTGCCACGAGTCACCATTTTGACTATTGACTCTAAAAAATATATACAAGCAAACTACAATCCGTCCTCTTTCTGTACCTTCTTACGAAATTTCAATCCAATGCTCAGAGAGAAAGTTATGACGATTTTCCCCAGGTCACCTGTTTGGAATGTAATTCCGGAGTCTGCAAAAAGACCAACATCCTCAGATCATATCTCTGCAAATATAGCGCGAAAAGCTCTGAAATTTGGACCCGAGATTTAGCGCGATGGATTACCAAATGGGTTTTTGTTTTAACTTCTGAAACATCACAGAAAAAAAAGTTATAGAGAAAATGCCATGATGACCTATTTGGAGCAACGAAACCCTAGAATCCAAAGCTCTGATACCAAATGTTATGAAACCAGCTCAAAAAAAGATAGAAAAGATAGATCATTGCCTTAGAATTAAACCTCTTCGAGGGGGCAACCTCCTTTAGATTACATAAATGAACAATTCTTGGATTATACAAATGAAAATGCCTCCTTTCTATATATAGGAGTCTAAGGGGTCATAACATAATCAGAGCCAACATAACAATAATAATGTGAGGGCACAATAATA
This sequence comes from Pinus taeda, assembly GCA_000404065.3. NCBI lineage: Eukaryota > Viridiplantae > Streptophyta > Pinopsida > Pinales > Pinaceae > Pinus > Pinus taeda. The sequence goes on along the minus strand of APFE030151087.1, from coordinate 148,065 downwards.
ACAATAGTGGGCTTCTATGGGGCACAATAGTAACAATATAGGCACTACATGGGTAAATCAATATAATAAGTGGGTTGTACTAATAACAATAAGGGGTTACACTAGTAGTATAGGGGCCTAACACAAAGCATGTGGGGTTCACTGTATAGGTCCTCCAAGATCAAGGAACGGGGAGTATAGGGACAGTGACAAAATGTTGTGTAACAAGCCAAGATGTCGGTGAGTTGTGGGACATGCGATTGGGCCATTTACATCATAGAGCTTTGAAGATATTGCAGCAAATCTCTAACGGTCTTCCCAAAGGTACACTTGAGAAAGTTGATACATGCAAGGGTTGTACTTTGGGAAAATACACTAAGTCTTCCTTTGGAGATAGAGACAGTCGAGCAAAGCCTATTCTGGAGAGAGTCCATTCAGATGTGTGTGGACCATTCTTGATAGTATCCACCACCAAACATAGGTATTATGTTATAATTGTAGATGACTATTCTCGTAAATGCTAGATATTTTTCATGGAGAGAAAGAATCAGACATTCACAAAGTTCTGTGAACTCGAAGCATTGGTCGAGAAAGAATCAGGAAAGGAGGTTAAACCTCTACAGAGTGACAATGGTGGAGAATATGTCTCCAATGAGTTTAAGAACTTATGTGCAGCAAAATGGATTAAATGAGAGTTGACGGCACCTCATAACCCTCAATGGAATGGGGTTTCCAAGAGGAAGAACAAGAGCATAGTAGGGGCGGAAAGGGTGATGTTTCATGATCAGGGCCTACCACTACACTTTTGGGTTGAGGCCTGCAACACAACGTCTTATGTTCAGAGTCGTAGCCCACATTGGATACTTGAGAGTAAAACACCGGAGGAAGCTTATTTCGATAAGAGGCGAGATGTTGGTCACTTCAGGATTTTTGGGTCAGTTTATTACCAAGTGACCAAAGATGCACAGAAGAAGCTTGATCCAACAGCAGATTTGGGGATCCTTGTGGGGTACACTGATACTCCCCAAATCTATCGGGTGTACATGCAAACCAGTCAGATGATAGTGGTTCGCAAGGATGTCAAATTTGATGAGGAGAAGGTCGTGTGATTATCGCTTTAGAGGGAGCTCGAGCTACATGTGGAGGAGGAACTTTTAGTTCCTATGGTTGAGGAGCCTCAGATTGATGTGGAGCAGCCACATGTAGAGGTTCCGAGAGTGGAAACATCCACTCAGGTAGAGTCTTCCAAAGAGGAAAGAAAGCGCACTAGAGAGGCTGAAAGATTGTTGAATGATGCACGAGAGAATGTGGGAGCACCCTCTTCTTAGCGCAGATAGAGGAGGTCATTAGAGAGGTACCCTAGGTACATGGCACTTATGGGTGCAAGTGTGTTGACAAAGCCATCTTCCTTTCAGGAAGTAGTGCAGCAGCCAATTTCGGTTGATATGATGGTGGAGGAGTATGACTCCATAATTCGAAACAATGTTTGGGATGTGGTCCAAAGACCGGAGAAAAAGTCAATTGTGAGCTCTCGTTGGCTTTACAAGGTAAAGCAAGCTCTATATGGTAGTGTTGAGAAGCATTGGGCCAGATTCGTGGCCCATGGCTTTTCACAAGTAGAGGGGATTGACTATGATGAGACCTTTCCTCTTGTTGCAAGGTACTCATCTATTATATATATTTTGGCACTATCTACATAAATGGGTTGGAGTATCCATCAGATGGATGTGAAGACTACCTTCCTCAATGGCATGATTGAGGAAGAGGTGTACATAGAGCAGCCTGAAGGTTTTGAAACGTTGGACCATGAGTCACATGTGTGCCAACTCAAGAGAGCGTTGTATGGGCTGAAGCAAGCACCTTATGCTTGGTACACCAAGATAGATAGCTACTTCTCTAGGTTGGGCTTCTCGAAGAGTGAATCAGATGCGAACCTGTATCACATAGTGGTGGAAGGTAAGCTTTTGATCATTGTACTTTATGTAGATTAACTCATAGTGACAGGTGATGAGAAGCTCATCAAATCTTTCAAGGAGGACTTGGCAAAAGAGTTTGAGATGTAGTACATGGGGCTCATGCATTGCTTTCTTGGCATGGAGTTATGGCAAGGAGATGGGGAGTTGCTTGTTTCTCAAGGCAAGTATGCCAATGAGATACTTAGGAGATTCTACATGGAGAGCAATAAACCCATGGAGATTCCTCTAGCTGGTAACTAGAGGAAGGAGGATGCTACTTTAGGAGAAGTAGTGGAAGCTATTGTTTATAGGAAGCTTGTGGGTTCACTCATGTATTTGGTGAACACACGGTTAGATATGTGTTATGTAGCTAACTAGCTTAGCAAAGTGATGGTTAAGCCTACCAGCTATATTGGAAGGCAGAAAAGCATGTATTGAGATACCTCAGAGGAACTAATCAGTTTGGGTTGTGGTACAGATGGATAGAGGGAGTGAAGCTTCAAGGCTTCATTAATGCATATTAGGTAGGAATTCCATCTGACAGGAAGAGCACATCAGGAGGGATCTTTAGTATTGGGTCAATTGTAGTTTCTTGGTACAGCAGGAAACAAAGATCGGTTGCACTTAGTTTGATAGAGGCAAAGTACATGGTTGCAAGTCGAGAAGCATGCGAGGCTACCTGGATGAGGAAGATCCTAGTTGGTTTGTTTGGTCAATATATGGATCCGACAGTGATTTATTGTTATAATTAGAGTTGTGTCAAACTCTCTGAAAATCTGGTTTTTTGTGATCATTCCAAGCGTATAGATATCTGGTATCATCATCTCAAACATTGTGTATTGAGGCGATCATGTTGTTAGATTACATTCCCATGGAGGAGAAATATGATGACATCTTGACAAAGGCATTACCAAGATGTAAATTCGAGTTTCACAGGGACAGGATTGGGGTAGTGGATAATCCCTTTCTTGTTGAGAGGGAGTGTTGAGAAATGGCAACAAGAAATTCTAGTTTAATTTGTTCTTGAATTAAACTATGAATTAAAATAGAATTCTTTTCTCATAAAAATTTGAAAATAATTAATTACCTTAATTAATTTAGGAAATTCAAATTGGAAGTCTTTTAGAAGACATGTATATGTTCTCCCTAACTTATAGCAGTTCAGATGAGTTATGAATGAGTTGTAATTATTTAACTCAGTTTATTGAGTTAAGTCCAGTTAAATTAGTTCCAATCAGTTTCAGGAAATAGTAGTGAGTAAACAAACAGTTGGGACCCTAGTGACCTAATTAGTGCTACTCTAGTTAACTGAAGATTCCACCATCAGAAACTCATGCATGTTGATTTTGAGGAAGACCTAGCTGAGACTAGAGTGTAGGGACAGTGTACTATATTTTTTTCTGAGTTGCATTGATAGTGCATGCATTCAGGAACTGATCCTTGAGGGAATGCGTTATTTTTAGAGGCTTTATTTCCCTTTAAATACAAGCTATCCTTCATAGTAATCACACAATGGAATAGAGACTTGGAGAGATTTTTAAGAGGCTAAAATTTGGCCTTGAGCTTGCTTATGAGTTGGAGATTGAATTTGTTGAGTGTGGGATTGTTCTAGAGAGAACAAGCATTGTAATTTCATCTTGATTTTCTGGATTAATACAAAATAAATAGTGGGGTTTTGAGTTGTGGCTTTCCATGGATATTTATTGTGTTATATGCCTTTGATTCTCTTCCTCTATTGATTATTGTTTGCTCGATGTTTATGGGCTTCTGATGTAAAGAGTAGAAGTAGATTCTTGTCTCTTGTTTTTAGTAGATTACATGAGCTTGTGAATCTATAGGTTTTTCTACATGATAGTTGTGATTCAGTATGAAGATGGAACTTGCATATCTAGTGAGAGTAATGACTTGTATTATGATTATGAGAATGACTTGATTAATTTTAGATTGGTATTGCATGATAGATGAAAACTTGTTTCCAAGATAATAATTGAAGTCAAAACTTAATATGAGCTCTAACTATCACCTGGTTGATAGAATTGATACTGTGATATTCATGACTTTGATAACAGTTTTGATATGGCTTCTAAACTTTGATGAGATGATGTTACAATATTGATTTATGAAAATCTAAGAAATTTGATTTGGTCAAGTGTTAGTTTTGTAGAGAGAATTGCATGAAGCAAGCTCCCCAATCCAGATATTTTTGCATTGATTGTTATCTGGTGAAGTCAGGATGATTTGTTCCAATGTATGTCTTTAATTTTGGTTATGGTTTTATATATTGATGGTCTACTCTTGATAGGAGATGAGCCTTTGATGATCTAAGTAAGAGGTAGATGGCTTATGAATATCGAAATGATGAATCATGGCATGACGAATCGATTTCTGGAATTTGGAAAAGCAATTCTATATTGCAAATCTATTGAAAAATGTTATACTTGACTTCGAAACTGACAATTGATTGAACCATTAATGTTTAATTTTTAAACATTCTTCCATATATATGATGTGCATAAGAACCTAAATAAATTCATGATTGAGCCGCTTCATTCACATAGAGTTTCCATCGAGCATCCTTTGGGATATTTGCATGGATAATCTATTTTTGAAATATGATCCTTGTGATATGTAGATGTATTGATGGTGATAGAGGTTATTTTTTATGAGAAAATATGAGTGCTTCCTTAGTATGATATATTCCATGATATGAGAGTTTCGTAGCACAACCGAGGTTGAATATCATGTTGCTAGCATGGCTAGTTGTGATAGGATGAAGAAGCTCATTAGAGATATGTCTGATCAAGATCTGAATATCACATGGATACATTGTGATGATAGAGAATCCCATATATATAGTTGGGACTGAAATACTTTCATATATTAAGACAATGCAAATGTTCAAGACAAGATTAGGCTTTTGATTGACACCTCCTTGAGAGGGTGGATGATTATAGTATCCATTTGTGATTTATATGATTATTTATGATCTAGAATGATATTTGATTTCATGTCTTGTATGAACAAGAAACATCTGCTATTGAAGATAAACAGATACCAAATTTGAGTGTGATGAGAGCAGTGTTGATCGAGGACATTGAGCCAACTCTTCCTCCCTATCTGAGCTCCTAGGGTGAGGAATTAAGATAGAGGGCTCATGGGGTTGAGGGAACTCTAGATAATAGGGTATGACCCCTATCTATTACCCATAGAGTTGGAGATGTTACTCCCCTATCTGCACAGGGTCGGAGAATGTTGCTCCTATATATGGTATTTACAGAGTCTACCCTAGTTGGCATCACAACCGCAAGCAAGGCTTGTCAGGAATATCGCTCCTCGTTTGGCCAACGGGATGAGAGTGTACTTAGGGTGTACAGCCCAAGTCGATTATGATGCAGGTGTTCTACCACATGACTATTCAGGGTCATTGATGGGAAGATCAGTAGGAAATAGAATGAGTTGAGATAACCCTATGCGGTTTTGGGTTGATATTGAGCTCCCTGGTGTAATCTTGGGGTCAAGATGTGCTCCCTTGTTTGTTTGGATATCCTATTGCTTGACATGGGGTGAGAGTGTCTCGTAGGACCTTCCCCACTCTCATGGACATGAGATAAGAGTGTCCATTAGGACCTTCCTCATTATCATCGGTTTGGAGGTGGAGACTTTCTTCTCCGATAATGATTGATGATGAGATTCTGGGTAGAAGCACGCTGACGGAGATTTCAGACCGTAGTTCAATGACAAATTCTTCTTCTTCTAGATTCAAGAATGTTCAACATATGAGTAGGAACAATCAAGAGATAAGAAGGAATAAGCAAGGGATAGATCGAGTTGTACATTGATGATTTGTGATGATGAGATACTTTCAATGGTCATGGAATGATGACTACATGGTAAGGATGATCAGTGACAATACATGATGACACTTGAATTCATATTGATCAATGAATAGATATTGCCTGGTGGAATTATCCCTAGTTGAGAGGGAGTGCTAAAATTATGCAATTGTGGTCAAATTCCACTTTGGACAGCTCATATGATGAATAAAATAATTGTAATATATTCCTCTTTTTGAGGGGACTAAAATTGACCTAAAGATCACCTCATTTGGACAAGTAGAAGTTGGTTTTTGAATTTATGTTCCCACTCATGTATATTGGATCAGGTTGGCCCTATGCATATGTACAATTAAACAGGTCAACCTCAACATAAAGTGGACCCTCATGGAAGAGTATAAATATAATATACCTCAAAATCATTTGGACACATTGAATAATCCATCTTCTATTCTCTTCTTTTGTCTTGGTACGCATAGCTCTGACGAAGAAAGTCCGTACAAGGGTCTGAAGCCATAGGATTGAAGCTCGCATGGATCTAGGGTTTCTATTTCTCGATCACACACCTATAATTGAGTATTTTTAACCCCAAACACATGTAAAAAGTGTTCAAGGGTGTGACTAGGAAGTATCAATTGCTCACACATAAGCCTGAAGGGAGCATCTAGGGTTTTTTAAGCAGATCAGGAAATTTGGTCCTCAGAAACACACTCAGTGGTCAAGGGTGCCTCTAGGTAGCCTCAGTCACTCGCACGGTATCTTGAATCTAAGGGTTTGAGGCATATATGAGTGTATTTTTCCCAAGTCGCACGCATACAGTTCACCAAGGAGCGACCAGAATTGCAATAGTCACTCGCACAGCTCCTCCATGCAACCAGGACTAAAAGATGAAATTTCAGTATTCCAAATACTTCACTCAATGACAATAGTTTTCAGCAGTTGACTATAGAAATTGATAGAACATTACAGTCCTCAGAATCAGGGTTTTTAATATAAGCATGATTAGGTTCATTTCATGGATGTCATAGTTGTTTTACTAGTTAGATGCATAAACGAAGATATGGATCAGTGTACTCTTTTTTACTGAATCATTTGATGATGATCTAATAAGAAGAACAATTTGCAAGGATTTTCCCCATAGCTGGTTTTTCCCTAGTCTCGAACCAATCCTAGTGTCTCTATTTATGCATGCCTTTCTTCTATTATTCCTTTATGCTTCCCTGCATTGATGATGATGATGATGATGTTGTTCTTTCTACATAGTTTCATAATGATGTAAATTTGAATAATGTAATGATAATATGGGGCGAACATAATGTGTTAATTAATAAATGCAATTATCTAAACAAAGAACAATATAGCCCTACGAAAAATTAACACTTTGTCATCTCTTGTAGCATTAGAAATTGCATAGAAGTTGCATGCATGGCTATCTAGTTTGTGGATTTTTATTGGATTGTCTTAGCCATTATTTTTGTTGTTTGGTAATCTCAATCAAGCATGAGATCATGGAGAAATAACTCCTTGCATGTAAAATTTACAGCAACATGGATTACATAGAAATACAAAAATTATAAATATTTTCCCTTAATGATCCAAAATTAGTGTTAAATTGCTCCATTGCACTAATTTGATTTCTTATACAAAACTTCTCAATTTTCCCTTTAATTAAAAATTTTCTTAATAAATTAAAATTCACATTTTAAAGAACTAAAATTGAGAATAGAACATAAATAATCATAGAAAATATGTAGCATATTTATATAGAGTTCACCCCACATGGGCTACATCTCAGGGTCCATTTCAAAAGATGAACTAATCCATTAAAATTGATGAAAATTCCACCATCACATCCCCTTACATCGAGAATGAATTTCAATATATAAAAAAAGTCACCAGTGTTCTCTAGGAAGACAATAGCACAAGTCTCCCAACTTTAATGGCTACTTCCTACAATATTGAAAACAAAGTTTCATATATGCCCGTAAAGGGTCTTTTGTTGGGTCCAAATACAATATCTTTTTATAATGTTTTCAAAGTTTATTCTTTTGTGCATGAGGTTGAGGTTCAAATATCACCTAATCCACCTCTTTGTATTTTCTTAGGGATAATATATATCCCACATATAATGCTCACAATAAGGCCATTCGCTTTGTAACACTTTGTGGATTACATTCAAGGAATATGACAACATGTATGGCATTGTTAGGTTGGCATGTTTAGGATTGTTAGGTTGGCATGATATAAAATATTTTTTTCAATGCCTTTGTTTTAGAAAAAACCTAATATTTATCCCACATTGTTTGGGTTTTTTTAAAACATGGAATTTCAAATGCAATATCCTCACCATCAGAATCAAGTATGGAGATTAGATGTTAATACTTTACATATATTACAAAATTCCCACACATGTACCTCATTTCAAAGAACCATTTATGGCCACATGTTGTTTTCTTATGGATCCATGTGTCCAAATATGATTGGGATACATGATAATTTCATAGAAGTCTAGTCAACAAGGTGACATTAGCATTGTACCTTGTTTGTAATTTTTTTAACCTTTTTGGCTTCAACTTCAACAGGCCATATATTTTTCATACATTTTCCTATTTACCATGTTCAAATTACATTGGAAAGCACTTGGAAAACTCTTTGATTTATGGATGTTTTAATCCCATATAATTGGATTGGTTGTGAGGATCCTCATAGATACATCCTCGCCACTAAGAAGCTTTTGGACCACCAAACTTGGATTTAATTGAAAAAGTAAGTGAGGGTTATAGTTCCCTCACTTTTCTTGTTTCCATGCATCATTATTTACTTGGATGCAATCCTTTTAGACCCACAGAAAGATACTCCACATAACTTCTTCTCAAAGTTATCACCATCCTATCAATAATAACATATTCTTGTTACTCATCGAGATATTCAAGAGAAAAATATTCAACAAAAGGAACATTAACATTCTCATCTTGATCCATTATCACGGCAATCTCATATAGTTTCAAGTTCTCCATGTAACCGTGAAATACCTCTACATATATGGAGATAACTCCAACTGGAAAGCATTGTCATTAATATTTTTCCAAAAATTTAAATGGACCATAGTTGATTGCCTTGAGTTTTTTACCTTCGCCTTTAAGATGTTCTTTTCTAATGTATACCAAAACTTGGTCACCAACTTGGAAGTGAAAATCAACATGATTCTTGGCATGCGTAGTCTTATACTTGGTTTGGCTCTTTTCCAACTATTCCTATACAACTTTATGAACCAATTGGATCTTCTAGATGGACTTATTGGCTTTGTCTACATCATTACATCCATCCACAACTAAATCTTGCCCAAAATTGAATTCCAAAGGAAACTTAGGCAAATATCCAAAACACATTTCAAAATGAGGCCTTTGTGTATAATAATTTATCACACAATTATATGTATGTTGTGCATAATACAATTTTTTATCCCAAAGCTTGAGATGCATGTTATACAATATCCTTGAAATAAGTGTATCATTTTCATGTTAACCACCTCCATTTGTCCATCAGTTTGTGAATAAAACGAAGTGCTCTTATAAACCTTAATTTCCATTAAACCCCACAAACATAACCAAAACTCCCAAAGAAAGTGAGAGTATCAATTACATATAATGGATGTGAGAAGTCCAAAATGAACTCAAACATGTTGGGATAATAAAATTTTAGTATTTTATCCTATCATATGTTTCTTACAATGTACTAAAATTAACATTTTGCTAAATATGTTCATTTCTTGGACATAGTAAAACCCCTACAAAATCCATAGACACACTTTCCCATGGACGAGAAGCTATAGGAAGTGTCATGTACAAACCAAATTTCCTATTACTTTGTTTGATAATGGTACACATGACGCATCCTTTCACATATTTGGACATAGTTTCATATATTTGATGCTAATAAAAATAGCATTGCAACTGAGCTATTGTTGTACTTACACCAAAATGACCAAAGTTGAGAGAATTATGTGCTTTTAAAATTAGATGCTCTCCTTCATATCATGGAATAAACAATTTACCAAGATGTTATAACTTGTCATGTATATGACAATATAATTCTTCCACTTTAGTACCATGGATTAGTGTTACATATGAATCCTTAAAATATTCATCTATAGCATATTGTTCAATTTTTCTTCCATGCGATAAAGAGTTATGTTGTAAAACAATGGATGTATTATAGATGATCTAGATAACATATATACAAGTTTATTTTGGATACCTTTCTTATACATGCTTACCAAATGCAATGCTACAATAATCCCATCCACATAAAATGATGTGATTGGTGTAGCTTAGTTTATAATTGGAGATACTAAAAAGTCTAATAATCCATATGGATGACAATCTCTTTACCCATCATAATGTCTCCACTTATTCACACTTTGAACCAAATGATACAATTCTTTTTCATAAGTAAGATAATTTCTTACCACACTAATGAAGGTCTCAAAATGGTAAAAAATTGGTTTCGTCATTAGTATTAACACTAATCCCATGATGTAATCACTTGCATTAGTTTCAATCTTAAATGGTTTTTGTAAATATGGAAATACTAGAATTGGGGTTGTATTGATCTTCACTTTCAAAGTCTTGAAGGATTTTTTTTTATTACCTCCCCAGTAAAGAACCTACTTATTACTTTTCAATATATTTAAATGAGATAAAATAAAATAAAAGTTAGCAATGAACTTCCTCCAATATTGAATTTCCCTAGGAAGCTCCTATCTTATATTACATTATAAGGCATAGGCCACTTCATATAGGCTTCAACTTTAGAAGGATAAATTTTCAATTCACCACCCTCTACAAGATAGCCCAAATAAGCTAAAGATGATTTCCTAAGTTCACATTTTGATATCTATAGGCAAAATTTCTACTTTTTCAAAGAATCTAAAAATTTCATAACATGTTTTACGTTATCTACCCAACTTTTATTGAAAGTGAGTACATCATCTAAGTAAATATTACAAAATAATCTATGAATGGCCTAAATACATCATTTATAACCCACATGAAAATGACGGGAAAATTACAAATCCTAAAGAGAACAACTATCCATCCAAGGAGACCTTGTTTTGTTTTAAAATCATATTTCCAAATATCAACTTCAAAAATCCTTATTCAATGATAACCACTTCTTAAGTATAACTTAGTGAAATAAGTTGCATTTTTTAATGGTTCTTCACCATAAGCTTGTTTAATTACTAAAATCCCAAACACATTTTCCATGTACCATATTTACTTTGTACCTGCATAATGGGTGATCCTCTTGGAGAAGTACTTGGTCAGATGACTCCTTTCTCAAGAAACTTCTCAATGTACTTATTTCTTTTCATTCTCAAGCATAGACAACCTATACATGTTAATTCTAAGAAGAGTTGCATATTGGTGCAATTGGATCTCATGTTACATCTTTGTCCTTGGAGGTAATTCTTGTGGTTCTTGAAACATTGCATCATAGTTAGAGAAAGTCTTAAATAATTCATCCTTAGGTTTAGGATCACACCATTTGAAAGCATTAAATTTCATTTGCCTTATAGAAAAAGAGACAAATTGATCTTCTCAAAATGGGATCTTACAGTACACTTGATCCCATCCTTTGTAGGATATTACTTTTTCTCCTCTCTATAGAAGATATCTTTCCTATCATACAAATATGAACTTCCCAAAACTATTCCACAAATATCAAGTTGTACGACATCTAATTCTACCTCACCTATGAACTTATAGGTGACTGCAAATATGATCTTACATTATTTAGATACCTACAACATAGCCTCTACACATATCCATCCTAAAGGATATGGTTTTGGCTGAGGCTTAGTTTCTAGTCCCTATGTCATAACAATTTCTTCAGACTTTGAGGTTATATTGTGAACCGCTATTAAAAAATGTAAGAATATTTGTATCTTTTGAGATGACTTTAATATGGAATAGCTCACTTCCCCAATCGGGGTGAGAGAAAGATGAGTGGAAACTATGGGATCAACACCATGGTCAAAGCAATTATGAGGAGGATCGGTGAGTGGTAGGTTAGAGATCTCCACACATGTGTCTCGAGGAGTGAGATTGTGTGACAATTTAATCTGAGCAAGGCTTGGCATTTGAAACATGTTGAAGAAAAGCAGTTGAGTGTCATATTGGGCGGCCTTGGTCATATTTCTTATTATGATAATGGTTACATAAATAACAATAACCATATCAAATCTAGCTAGAAGGTAGTGAAGGAGGTTTCCTCGGCTCAAATCCCATCTAGTGTTAGTGAAACCCAACCTTTTGGCAGCGACAATAACAGGTATGTTATGCATACTTTATCTATGAGTGTTTTTCTCCCTTTTTTATGTTGGTGTATCCCTAACCAATGTATGGACATTTATGGTGTGCCTTTTTGGTGTGATATATGGAGAATTGAGAAGGGGCACCTTTATTGGCTTGTTTGGAAACCTATGGCCTTTATTTAGAAAGTATGTTGTTTCCTTTAGTAGTTTATCTTTATGGGTCTACATGCAAGTTGAGTTATTGGACCTATTCATGGTTTCTATCCATTGTTCAGGGGTACCCATTCTTTATTCTGGAATTCAGTTGAATTCTGTGTATGGTTGGAGTTGGGGAGGTTTTGAGTGGGTATACCTAGGCTTTTGTCTTGTTGTCTGTCTCTAGAATGATAGTGCATGTGGTGTAGAAATGACTCCTATCTAGAGGGTGTGGAAATATGGTTCGCAATGGTCTAATGTACTATGTTCGATAGAATTTATTGTCCTAGTACTTACATGCATAGGTATTGATTTAGTCAAGGAGCACCATTTGTAGAGATGTATTCCAGTGCATTGTGTTTCTACCTGGACGAGGTCGTCGAAGGTGGTTGCCTCTGGTTCTATAACCAATTTTTGTTTCTCCCCTAAAGATTAATACTACTATCAGATGGTGTGACAGGATGTGAAATAGGAAGATTAGGTAAGGGGAGGCCACAATTGGGGTCACAGGTAGGTTCAAGGTCAAGGTTGGGGTGGGGGACAAACCCAGGCTCGGCCCTCCAAATGTCGAGGACATATAAATGTTGGGGATTGAATTTTGGATGTTGCACAGACTTATAGAATGAATACTCGCCCTCGGACCTCTCATATAATTTTGGGTTGGGAGGAAGAATTGAAACAACATCTAGAAGAAAATAATATGTAGTTAGAGGAGTGAGAGGATCTCATTCCATATCCGAGTCATACTAGAGGTCGACACACCCAATTATAGTAGTCTTTATTTATGTTTTTGATGATGAAAAACCTCGTAGAAAAATTTATGGAAAAAAATTGTATGGAGCCTCATGACCAGTTGCGGAAATTCAAGAATTCACAGTGAATTCCAGCTCATTCAACACCGAATACAGTATCAAAATGCCTTCCTCATCCTCATCGAGAATCATATTCTTTTCCTCCCACAAACTGAGTTGCTAGGATCCAATGCAAGAGACTTGGCACCAATTGAATCTTATGATGATTAACAGGTTCCATAGCATGGTCAGGATGGTATTTTTTATATGTAGAAATGAACAATAGTAATTTTATGGTTTTTTGTTATAGATATTCTACTTATAGGAGACTAAAAGATACTCAGGTGTATTTAGCTTTCCACGATACTCTTAAACTTTTCATATTTTGGTTGGCTTATAATGTTGTCAAATGGCCAATAGACTTGGTTCCCCAATGGGCAAGTGGAGGTCATCTGACATTGGATGACTAATATGTATTACATGCCTATTTTTGAAAATTAAATAGAAAAGATTTGTCAAGCTTACCAAAAAGAATGGAATAGCTCACTTATTTTTCTTTCATCATGCATAAATTTTGATTTTAAAGTGAGTATTAGAGATATAACTATCATAAGAATATGTATCTTGTATTCTCATGGCCATGATCTTGGTTTCATAACCTAAATCTGATCCAATATCCCATTGGATTATAATAGTCAACCTCTTATTATACTTCTTATTCTATAACTCCTTTAATCTATGTTGTGGAAGAAGTTTTCAATGCTTGGCCTCATCATGTCCTTCCTTTTTTGTAATATGCACATGAAGGCTTCCCATATTATGTCCACATTGTAGTTGTTCTCTTCATCTTACCATTTCATTTATTTTTTCCCACGGCTGGCCAAATTGGTTTCTTTAAGAAGTTATCCTAGACATTATTTCCCCTTAACTCAATATGAGTGGCTTGGACACAAGCTTCAAAAGATTAAACATTAAAGTAGTATGTCTTAAATAATTATGCAACTTTCTAATATACTTTAAAAGAGTATCTTGTTTATAAAGAGGAATTCCCAATGTTAATTCCTTCTTTCTAAACTTCTGAGTATATTCTTGCACATTATATATTCTACCTTGCCTTAGATTATGCCAACCACTGCTTGTTGCATATTCCTTAAAGGATAAAATTGATTTTTTAATGCAATTGTAAATTCATACCAAGAAGATATTATTTTATCTTTCCTAAGATTATCATCTTGAGTAGCACTCTCCCACCAAATTAGTGTCTTTCATTTTAGTCAAAGAGTAGCCAATTGGAGTTTTTCTTCTTCCTCCACAATTCTTTGAACCATGCAATACAATTCAATTTTCTTGAATTAATTATCTAATTCATATGCTTTAAGTTCCCCATTATGCTTTGGTAAATCAAATTTAACATCTATTTTCAGCAAAGGAAAATTAGAATCAATTTTTTCTAGTTATTTTTTCTATGATGGAGATGGAGATGGAGGATGGAGGAGTTTGAGGAGGATCATCACCACTTCCTTCTTCTTTAACTTGGCTTGGGCCTTCTTCATTCTTCCTTAATTCTCTATATAACTCTTCCACCATAGTTTTCATGTGAAGAAAATCTTGTTGAAACATCCTTTCAAACTCTATGAGGTTTTCTTTGGCCCTTTTTGGTTCCATTGCGTGTTGTTGGAATCCATGTCTCATATCAATCTCAATATTATACTCTTCAACTGATCCTTATCTACATTTGAGCTTAGACATGGTTAGCATTCAATACCAATGCTTGTGCAATACAAATTTGTATATCCTTGATCAAAGTAGCTCTAATACCAAACTTGATCCAAAATTAGTGCTAAATTACTTCATTGCACTAATTTGAATTCTTATATGAAACTTCTCAATTTTCCTACAATCTCACTAATAATTGGCTTGATAAATTTAAATCACCATTTTAAAGAACTAAAATTGAGAATAGAATATAAATAACCATAGATAATACTCGGAAAATTGATAATGGAGTTCACTCCAAATGGGAGACATCTTCGTTCCACTTCAAAAGATGAAATGATATATTAAAAATATGAAAAGTCTATCATTGCATCTATTTACATCAAATAATAGCCTTCAATCTATTGAAAGGTCACTAGCATTGATAAAAAGCCAATATATTATATTTCGATAATCGCATATCGGAAAGGAAGGACCGGTGAGGACCCATGGGGTAGCCGATAGCCGATAGCGATAAAGGTGGTTCTCATTGAATGTGCCAAGATCGTACCAAAGCGGAGAAAGGCATGATTTGCGTGATTTTCCTTTGGAAATAGTTTCAAGCGGAAATATGTGCCAATAGAGTATTTATGTGAGGATCATATATTAACCGAAGTTTTAAAAGGGAATGGTTATATATATGCGGCGATGGACTAATTAAAGGCTTAACAAAGGTTTAGAAATGTCTTAAAAATCCCGATAAGAAGGATTGAGGAAGGTTGTATAAAAGGGTTGAACAAAGGGTTATAATGTCTTAATAGAGGGTTTAAAGCGAGGTGATTGGGTTCCGACCAAAAGGAACTGTTGTATTGGGCCTTAATCATTTACGACTTCTAGATTTGACTTAAGTGAGGGTCAATTCCTAGGAAAATGATTTATGCATAGGTATACATGCATACTGTGGGTATGCGCAGGGGTAACCCTGCGTCAAATTGGCAGAACTTTAGACATCTTAAAGGTCAAAATGTGCAAGATTACACCCAATAATTTAGTAAAAGGTCTTTGATGTTAGGTGTAGATTTGCAATCATAGGACACATTGTTGCAGTACATAGGGGGTTTACATGATTACCTTATTCATACTATATTAATGTTTAATCCCAATAATCTAGATGATGTGTGTGTGAAAGCCACCCATATTGAGGCAAGAGGGGAAAACACTCCATAAGAAGGTAGTAAAAAGTCATTTAAGGGTAAAGAGAAAGAAAAGGGTTTCAAGGGAAAGAAAAATGCATCCATTAAAAAAGAAGAAGAGAAAACAATATGTAAACATTGTTCCAGAGAGGTTTACGATGAAGCTCATCGTTGGAAGCTTCATCCCAAAATGAAACCAAATAAATTCAACAGAAAAGGAAAAGAAAAGACATTTGTCGTCATTCAAGAGGATTTGGGATCTGATTCGGGTGATGAAACTAAAATTACAGCCATGGGTATAAAAGGAAAAGATTCCATTGCTAGCACTAGTATACCAAATTGTCACACTAGCACTCCAAATGAAGAAAGAAGGACTAAATTATTTCATGTGAGGGTAATATCAATACATACAAAAATCGACACACTTTTTTATAGTGGGTCTCAAGCCAACTTGACATCTAATGACTTAGTCAAACAACTTAATCTTGAAACCATTTCACATCCCAAGCCATATCCATTGTGTTGGATATGCAAGGACACAAATTTATAGGTTACAAGAAAATGTATTCTTTGGTTTGCAATCACAACAAACTTCATTGACGAATTTGAATTAGATGTTGTACCGCTTGATATATCAGGAATTGTTTTGGGTATTCCTTACCTCTATGATAGAAAAGAAATATTTTATCGTCATGAAAACAAGTACCACTTGTTCAAGGATGGTGTGGAGTATATTGTGAGGGCTCATCACATGAAACTAAATTTTTCATTTGTTAATGCAGGGCAAATGAAAAGACTAGTAAATTCAAGTAAGAATTTAGTGTTCCTCATGATCAAACCCAATGCTGATATTGATTATGAAGTGTTTGATGGTTGTAATTCAAACTTGAAAACTGATTTGGTTGATGTAGTTAACCATGATGATGAGGTGTTTCAGAAAGCAAAAGGATTTCCTTCCAAGATGAGAATCCAACATGAAATACCATTGCAGCAAAAGTGTCGTCTTCCTAACATTGACATGCATAGGATGTTAAGAAGGGAAAGTGAAGAAATAACAAAACAAATCCAAGGATTGTTGAACAAAATGATCATCCGACCTTCTCCTTTACCATGTGGTGCACCTCTTGTTTTGGCACCCAAGAAATATGTCAAGCATTTCATTGAATGGGATTCAAGAAGTGGTTTTCATCAAAGTACAGTTGTTGAAGGAGACATATGGAAGATGACATTCAAGAACAAGAAAGGTTTTTTTGAATGGCTTGTTATGCTCTTTGGTCTTTTCCATGCTCCTCCTACTTTCATGCATATGAAGCAAGATGTATTACAACCATTTCTAGACATGATAGTCTACTTGGATGACATTTTCATTTTCAGACAATTTCATTATGAACATGTCATGTATGAGAAAGATATACTTGATATCTTATGTCAAGAACATTTGCTATTGAATATGTCAAAGTATATGTTGGATAAAACTTCTTTGATGTACGTAGGCCATGATATTGGAGAAGATGAGATGAAGTTAGACTTAGCCAAGATTGATGCCATTATAGATTGGTCAATGCTCCAGATATTCATTTGGATAAGATGTTTTTTGGGAGCATCCCATGTTGGAGGACATATTTTGTTAATTTTTCTTCTATTATAGCTCATTTTCATTCTTTGGCAGTTGTGTAAAAGGTCTTCTAGTGGAGAGGCAAACAACAAGAGGCATTTGATGCTTTAAGACAAAAGATCAGTTTAGCCTTTAGACTTGTTCATCTTAACTTGAAAAATTCATTTGAGTTTTAGGTTGATGTATGTGACTGTGCCATGGGTGTAGTCTTTATGCAATGTGGTAAGCCCATTTCTTTTCATTCCGAAATTTTCAATGGTGAAGTGTTTAAGTTGCAGCGATAGAGGCACTTCCATTGGATGGGTTCTCTTCTACTATTCCACTCGGTCAAAATTTATAAGAAATGTATAAGTGACAAGTCTGTTGATGTACTTTCTAGGCGTATAGTTTGTATAACTACTTTCCTCAAGCATTATGTTGTTTTACATGAAAGTTATGTTAAAAAAAAATACATACTTTCAAGATGTATATTCAAGCTTGAGTCAAAGGAATCAAGTACAAGAATTTGTTTACAATTTACATCATAACGTGTTGTATCATCTTGGTAAGAAGTATGTTGTTACTGATAGTAACATGGACAAAGCCAAAGAGTTCATTGAATGACTCCAAATGGTACATCCAACAGTGCAAGAGTAGCTTGAAAAGGGAAAAGGCAAGTACAAAGGAAGGCACGGCAAACATCGCGTAGATCGTAAGTTCCAAGTCAGTGATAAATGGATCGAGATTGGAAAGGTGAGGGAACTGTACCCTCACCTGTTGGACAACTAAAAGTGATCTTTTGGGGTCCAAAAGGCTTCCAGTGGGGAGGAGTGATCAAGTGCTCAAAATTATGCTCAAAAATCAAGTTGTCAGAATAGTGTGGAACCTGAAGGAACATGTATTTCTCGTCATTCTGAATCTGGTGCAACGCATTTTGCATGAAACAGACACCGTATGGTCCCAAAAATGTGATTTGTTCGTTTTCCCAAACATGCAAATTTCGTGTAGGAGCTAACAGGGATGTTAACTGGGCATCTGTATAGCCGAGTTAGAAAAAAGAATATTACTTGGAATATTCCATAGAATATCCTCATAATATTCCTTACAGGTGATGAATCGGAAGGTGACAAGTGTCATAATTTCATTTTTCTGTGTGTTTTGGGTTTGGAACCATAAGGAGGTAACACATGGCCAAGTCGGAGGCTGCCATGTGTCCTCCTAATGGTCGATCAAAATTTTGTTGGCAAGACAGGTCGAAGGCCAGGCTCGAACCCACGACCTCCCACACAATAGACCAAAGGACTAACCACTCCACCTACGCATTGTTTATTAAATAACGTATCGCAGATGGGTCGACGATTAAAGAATTGGCCCCCAGCATACCGGGTTGCGATGCGATATCACAGTCACAAATCACACATTGCAGAAGTCCCGTATATATATGTATTACCCTTGACTCCACCAATTGAAATATGCTCTGGATATGATATAGATTATACTGCAGTTGATAGTTCCGTTGGGTTTGCCGCTTATCGCAATCGAACATCGCCCACGACTGCGTTCACAAACCATAAGACCCACCGATTCTCGCCAATTACGATTGGCGATGGAGCTGCTGGAACCATTTCCTTAACCACCGAACCTAACCACCTTTCATGTGACCACTCGGCCTTAACCGCAAGATAATCGGGGAAGTTGGAGGGACCACCAATTTCGGCGGAACTGCTAGAATTAACTTCTGATAATGAATTTAACTGGCAGTTAACCAGATTTGGAGGAGGAAATTGTGGAAAGACTGCCAGAAGTCATAACTAAGGTAGTTTTCTACCAAATGAGGAGTAGAAAGAGGCTAGGGAACCATTTTTGAGTATTTTGGTCTCATCGGAGCAGGTTTCAGAAGCATTTGAGCATTGTAAACACGTCTTTTTACACTTTTGAGCATAATAGAGAGGCCTAAGCCATTGGAAGTTGGACCAAGGAAACATAGCCCAGGAGGGGTGAACTCCTTTATCATGTTCCTATTATGTTTTTTTGATGATAATTTGTACATGTTTATGTTGTTATTTAGTCCCTTATTTACGTTAAATTTCTCATAAAAGTAACATAAAAACTTATCATTTCACTTGCAAAAATTCGGAATCCTTAAGCACAATGAAAGCATTTTGTTTCTAATTTGAGGAGGATCTTAGCACAATAATCTAATATTCTAAATCAAATCATCTTTTCCTCTTCACAGCTACCTGACAAGACGTTATCACTCAAAAGAACCTTATCTTTTAATAAACTGTAGTTGGTGGGGAATACAATTGTACAATGCCAATATTTAACATTCATAAAATTGACCATTTTTAATGTTGATTGTGTGACAACATTTCTCAAAATATAAGGGACTTGATTGATCATGCAGGTGAATTATCTCAATATTTCCTAGAAACATGCATTCGACATGTTATCACTCCTCCGAATTTCTAAGGTTGAGGAAGAGTCCAACTAAGGTAACCACAAACCAACCTTTTGACTTGGTATCTAGCCCTACCAAGCTAGAGAGGGCTCTCTCCACAAAATCATAGCCAAGAGGGCTAGATGAATCAGGGTTTTTGGCTAGTTATGATGTGCAGAAGGATTTGATTGTTTGAAATTGGGTTGTTGGATGAGGATTAGGTCAAAAGAGACTAGGTTAGGGCCAATAAGGGTATGATTGCAGACATTTGATGGAGCAAGGTAGGTAAACACTCAAACACTTTAAGGTTCTTGAGTGAGATGGATCAAACTGGTGAGGTGCTAGAAAGAGTAAGACAAGCATGTATTCTTTCTAAACTGAAGAAAATGGACAAATTATGAAGATTTCCCCAAAACAGACCATGTAAAATGTATTATGTTCGTCAACTTGAAAATCAACATATCATAGAAGTGAAATGAAACATGAGAGTACAAAACATTCAAACATATGCAACATAAGAAGAAACTATGTCAAAATGCCATACCACAGGTATTCCATCAAAATAGCTACAACTCATTCATTAAATTTCTGCCAAATATTGATTACACTAGTGTCTCTGATCAATATAACAACATCTAACTGATTCCAACCTCTTCCAAGAGTAAAGAAGGGAATGATACGGACATCAAAACAACATTCTCTCAACCTTGTGGGTCGAATTGTTGAGTTGAGGAAGAGATCCAAAAAAATCTGAACTGATACCAAGAGTGTAGGGAGGTCAAACTGACTCATCCCTCACTTTTTAGAGCCTTATTCATTACATCACAAAAAGAGTTTTCACCTAATGTAGTTACCCTAGGAAACTTTAAAACAACATTATTAAATTTACCTCCATCAATTACATCACTAAAACTTCATAAAATTCCTTGAGTAAATAATAAAGTGTGAAAAAGTAGAAAAATGTCAGTTTCTGGTCCTATGCGCAGTGCCAGTGATCTATGTGCAGCGCCTTTGGTCTGTGTGCAACACCTTTGGTCTATGCGCAACTCCATCTTCCATCTGGGTTTTGAAAGGGTTCCCAATGTCCAAATTGAGCTCGGGATAGCTCATTGGAAACTCTATCTTGTCTAGTTTCCAAAAATGTACTTGGCTCTAAAAAGTGATAATATTTGAACCTCCAAAAATTCAATCTCCCAAGACTTCTCCTGTGCGCAACACCTAGCTGAAAAAAAGGGCAAAAATGTGATTTTTGAGGTGTTTTTGGCCATTTTTCCCTGTCATATTGCCCAATTTTGTTGTTCCAATAGTCAAAATTGCATGTTTACTACCTTCTAAATCCAATGGTGGTCTTGCGTTTTCATTTGGAGGCCACTGGAAGGTGCGCAGTGCCTAGGGTGTTGCGCATAGGATAGACAAACTGTGCAAAAACTGTCAAAGTTTGCACAAAAAGCCAAAATTTTCAAAAAATGCCCAAAAACTTGTCAAAATTGATACATGAACTGATGAAGTATGTCAATCAGAGAAAGAGGCCTCAACAAGGATATCAAGTTTTCTCTTCTCCTCTTGCATATTTAGGGTTTCAAGCTTTGACTTCACTTTCTTGAGTTTTTACCTTGCTATTTGGTTTCTTCAGCAATAATACTTTGCCATCTTTTTCTGAATGTTATTGTCTTTCTTGGCCTTGTACGGGCACTTCTCCAAATGCTGGTTAATCATTCCTCCCTTATGTGGCCTTCTCTCTTCCCTCTCTTCTTCCTCCATGAAATCTATGTTTCTCTTCTTCCATAGTGTTTGGTTAAGAAACCCTAGGGATAAGGTAGGTGGGAATGGGAAGTGGAAATAGGTCTAGGGAATAGGGATAGGGCTATAAAAATTTTAGGAGATGAGGGGAGGGATTATGGAGCTATGGGAGGTGATAGGAGGTGAAAATGTCAAGGGAGTTGGGAATTATAATTAAATTACAGGTTTGTGGTAGAGGCTACCTAGGAATTTTGGAAACCTGGGTCTTAGGGTTTTATGGGAAAAAGGTTTTGCGAATAGGAAATGATAGTGTAGGGGTAGGAATGGGTTTAATAGTGATGTAGGAAGGTGTTGTAGGGTTTATGGGAAGCAAATTTGGCATAGGGATGGATTTAGGATTTTATCACTTGCCCAAGTGCTAATTTTTCTTAGGAACCAAAACACTAAAAACAAATGGTTTTTAGGAGTGCCAAGAGGTGGAAAATTTGTGACTTACTTGGTATAAGAGGAAACAAGACTTTGTTGAAGTTTTGAGAGAATTTGGAGGCATTTTCGTGCTCTGAATTAGCAGCTTGGACTCATGTGCTTATTACATTTTAAAGACATAAAATTACATAGTGAAAAATAAAAAATATTATATCTCTGTTTTTTGGAATTAAAATATATATATATATATATTGGAATGAAACTCATTCTTGAAATCAAAATTACAACTTTGGCAAGCATCTTCACATGTTTGCAAATCCTCTTCAAATGAAAAAGGGATATTATTTTGTTCACTCTCATAATTTTGTTGGCCTTATGCAATGAAATGGTGTTTTATTGGACCTTGAAAGAATGAAACCTAGATACCTAATGAAAATCTTAAGCGAGTAGACTTCATGGTGACTTGACTAACATAAAGACATGATGAAATGAGCTTTCATGATTGAAGTATGCTAAGTAAGACACAAAGGTGGGCCAGCAAGTATAGATTTTTTAGGGAGAGTGAGGTTTTTTACTAGGGCTACCATCAGTGACTAAATTTTTGAATGAGGACGTAGGTGTAATGACAAAAAATTCTGAGCGAGACCCTAACATGAATATGGAAACATTATTTTTGATCAATGATTGAGTATGCAAATACTTACTCTAACATCGGCCTTATTGGAGATGGCAGCTCCTTGGAGGTGTCAAGAACAACGTAGACTAAGTGCCTAACCTTGTGGGCCAATACGGTCAAAAGCTAACAACCAAACTAAACACTGAAAAATTCAATCCAAACTATCAGATCATTAAATCCTTAGGGCCTTCTCCTCGGGCTTCAAACCTTGATGAATTTTTTCGTTACTTGCTGAAAACTGAACTTGAAAGAAAGTTGTTGCTTAAACAAAATCCACACCCTATTCTATTCTAACTGGTGAAAATGATTGCTAAATCAGGTAAAGGAAAAATGCAAATGAAGCCAATCAAGCAACTGGATACGTAATTATCCTCTATTTACACTATCTACAAAAAACTTGAAGGTCGGAAACTCAACATGCAACTGAAGCTGAAAACTATGATTCAAAACAAGATAATCATCATGATCTGATGACTGCAGGAAACTGGTAAAAGGATCTTGAAAAACATGTGCAAAGGACAGATCTTGATGATCAGTAGAAAGATGAGAACAGTTTTTAAGTTGAATCGTTTCCTCTTCATGAGCCAGAGGCAACACATTGGCATGTTCATCCACGTTTTTCCCTTCTTCCGCCATTGTTGATTAGGTGAAATGATCCTTCCAGTGTAACCAATCCAGTAGATGGTTATTTACTGAAATTCTGCTCTCACTTACCTCGAGCAGGCAAAATAATGTATATGTAGGCAACTCACAATGAAAACTGAAACCAAGATTTATGTTTATAAACAAAACAACATTCATCTTCTCTAATGCAAGCAAAAGATTTTCCAAGGGATCTTGGGAATTATGAAGCATTACCTTTTGTGAATCAATAAAACGAGAAGAATAAGCATTATTTTCATATGGCTGTAACAAATTAGCAAAAGGATCCCCCATAATATTTTCAACATCATAAGTGTCCATATCTATAGGATCTAGGGCAAACTCCTTTTCATCAACAGACCTTTCATTTTCTGAACCTTGAGGAATATGTGTATCTGCATAGGCTCTAAAAAAACTTCTTCTTTATCATTGTTCTCCTCTTCATAATCACTTGGAAACTGGCAACACTATACAATAAAATCATCATTCTATATGGATGGAATATGGATTTGAAAACTAGGAATATGATTTATTTCTTCTTCAATCAAAGGAGGAAGTAGTCTTTGTTTTCTTTGGACAAAACAGCAATTTTCCTCTTTCCCTCCTAAAGTTTGACAAGGATGTTGAATATCTTCACTAACATCAAGCAAAGGAGTATATAAATTTTCATCAGACTGCTAATTTATTTCATGTAATTCCTTTTGACTATCAAGATGCAGAATTACTTCATCTTCAAGCAAAGAGGAGGCTCCTGTATGATGACTATGATCTTGTGTCTCAAAGTGATTGGCTTCTTCAGACTGTTGTTGAAGGGAAAAATCAGAGAAGGCTTCAACGATTTCTTCATCATCCATACATTTTATATCATCATTACTCTCAACATATGCAATGAAACCTTCACTATAATCACAACAGCTTTGTAAAGAAAGATAAGACTTCACATAATGGTTGGGGAACAAATTATGGAAATCTTTTGGAGAACATAAGCTTCCTTCTGGTAACCAATCATACCATACCCTAGCTCTATCTTCAAGGTTAGCCATAAAAAGCTTCATGAGACAGTCCTCAGGAAACTCAACTCTTAGTCTACATACATGTACATGAAACCTTACTAAATGCAAAGTAGCATCTTCTTCTTGTTCATTTTTAAATATAGGAAGATTTGTAAACCAATCAACATGAGGCATAGGATTTTGAAATCTAGGGATCTGAGATCGATTCATATGAGCATACCTAGGATTTATTCTTGCAATAGAACTCATCTTGACAAAAATGAAGTCACCAAGAAGGTTTCAAACTAATGGTTCTTGAAAAGTTGAGTCACCATAAAAATTCTGAACCTTTGGATTCGTTGACACTGGAGTCGCTAGGAGAATGATTTCAGCCTTCGTGCGCCTGATCACTCTCCACCATCAGCAATCAGATCTAAACTTTGTTGTACACCCAGGGAAAATGAATCTTTCTTTCCCCAACAACGGCTCCAGTATGTTATCACTCCTCCAAATCTCCAAGACTGAGGAAGAGTCCAGTTGAGGTAATCACAAACCAACTTTTTGACTTGGTATCTAGCCCTACCAAGCCGAAGAGGGCCCTCTCCACAAAATCACAGCCAAGAGGGTTGGATGAATTAGGGTTTTAGGCTAGTTATGATGTATAGAAGGGTTTGATTGTTCGAAATTGGGTTGCGGGATGAGGATTAGGTCAAAAGAGACTAGGTCAGGGCCAATAAGGGTGTGATTGCAGACATCTGATGGAGCAAGGTAGGTAGACACTAAAACACTTTAAGGTTCTTGAGTGAGATGGATCAAACTGGTGAGGTGCTAGAAAGAGCAAGACTAGCATGTATTCTTTCTAAACTAAAGAAAATGGACAAATTATGAAAATTTCCCCAAAACAGAGCATGTAAAATGTATTCTACTCATCAACTTGAAAATCAACCTATCATAGAAGTGAAATGAAACATGAGAGTACAAAAAATTCAAACATACTCAACATAAGGAGAAACTATGTCAAAATGCCATACCACGAGTATTCCATCAAAATAGTTGCAACTCATGCTTTAAATTTCTGCCAAATATTGATTACACTAGTTTCTCTGATTAA
Source organism: Pinus taeda (assembly GCA_000404065.3). Lineage (NCBI taxonomy): Eukaryota > Viridiplantae > Streptophyta > Pinopsida > Pinales > Pinaceae > Pinus > Pinus taeda. Next base: position 122,487 of record APFE030151087.1, on the reverse strand, counting down.
TACAACAACATCCAACTGATTCCAACCTCTTCCAAGAGTGAAGAAGGGAATGATATAGGCATCAAAACAAACTTCTCTCATCCTCAGGAGTCGAATCCCTGAGTTGAGGAAGAGATCCACAAAAATATGAACTAATACCAAGAGTGTAGGGAGGTCAAACTGGCTCATCCCTCACTTTTTGGAAACTGATTCATTACATCACAAAAAGAGTTTTCACCTAATGTATTTACCCTAGCTAACTTTAAAACATCATTATTACATTTACATCCATCAATTACATCAGTAAAACTTCATAAAATTCCTTAAGTAACTGAGAAAGTGTGAAAAAGTAGAAAAATGTCTGTTTCTGGTCCTATGCGCAGCGCCAGTGGTCTATGCACGGCGCCTTTGGTCTGCACACGGCGCCATCTTCCAGTTGAGTTTTGAAACTGTTCTCAATGTCCAAATTGAGGTCAGGATAGCTCATTGGAAAGCCTGTCCTGTCTAGATTCCAGAAATACACTTGATTCCTGAAAATTATAACATTTGATTCTCCAAAAATTCAATCTCCCAAGACTTCTCCTGTGTGTAGCGCCTAGGTGAAAAGAGGGCAGAAATGTGATTTTTGAGGTGTTTTTGGCCATTTATCCCTGACAAATTACCCAATTTTGGTGTGCCAATAGTCAAAATTGCATGTTTACTACCTTCAAAATCCAATGGTGGTCTTGGGTTTTCATTTGGTGACCTCTGGAAGATGTGCAGCGCGTAGGGTGTTGTGCATAGAACAGTCAAACTATGCAAAAATTGTCAAAGTTTGCACAAAAAGCCAAAAAATTCAAAAAATTCCCAAAAACTTGTCAAAATTTATACATGAAATGTTGATAAGTATGTCAAGCATGGAAAGAGGCCTCAGCAATGATATCAAGTTTTCTCTTCTCCTCTTGCATATTTAGGGTTTCAAGCTTTGACTTCACTTTCTTGAGTTTTGACCTTGCTATTTGGTTTCTTCGGCAATAATACTTTGCCATCTTTTTCTGAATGTCATTGTCTTTGTTGGCCTTGTCCAGCAGCTTCTCCAAATGTTGGTTAATCCTTCCACCCTGATGTGGCTTTCTCTCTTCCCTCTCTTCTTCCTCCACGAAATCTATGTTTCTCTTATTCCATAGTGTTTGGTTAAGAAACCCTAGGGATAAGGTAGGTGGGAATGGGAAGTGGAAATAGGTCTAGGGAATAGGGATAAGGCTATAAAAATTTTAGGAGATGTGGGGAGTGATTATGGAGTTGTGGGAGGTGATAGGAGGTGAAAATTTCAAGGGAGTTGGGAATTATAATTAAATTACAGGTTCATGGTAGAGGTTGCCTAGGAATTTTGGAAACCTAGGTCTTAGGGTTTTATGGGAAAAGGGTTTAGGGACTAGGAAACGATAGTGTAGGAATAGGTATTGGTTTAATAGTGATGTAGGAAGGTGTTGTAGGGTCTCTTTGAAGCATATTTGGGATAGGAATGGAGTTAGGGTTTTATCACTTGCCCAAGTGCCAATTTTGCTTAGGAACCAAAACACTAAAAACAAATGTTGTTTAGGATTGCAAAGAGGTGGAAAATTTGTGTGACTTACTTGGTAGAAGAGGAAACAAGGCTTTGTTGAAGTTTTGAGAGAATTTGGAGGCGTATTGGTGCTCTGAATTAGCAGCTTGGAAATCATGTGCTTATTACATTTGAAAGACATAAAACTACATAGTGAAAAATAAAAAATATTATATCTCTATTTTTTGGAATAAAATTACAATTTGGAATGAAACTCATACTTGAAATCAAAATTACAACTTTGGCAAGAATCTTCACACTTTTGCAAATCCTCTTCAAATGAAAAAGGGATATTATTTTGTTCACTCTCATAATTTTGTTGGACTTACGCAGTGAAATGGTGTTTTATTGGACCTTGAAAGAATGAAACCTAGAGACCTAATCAAAACCTTGAGCGAGTAGACTTCATGGTGAATTGACTGACATAAAGACATGATGAAATGAGCTTTCATGATTGAAATATGCTAAGTAAGACATGAAGGTGGGCCAAAAAGTATATATATTTTTAGGGAGAGTGAGGTTTTTGACTAGGGCTACTATCAGTGAGTAAATTTTTGAATGAGGACCTAGGTGGAATGACAAAAATTTCTGAGTGAGACCCTAACATGAATATGGAAAGAGGAGTTTTTATCACTGATGGAAGTATGCAAAAACTTACTCTAACATCGGCCTTATTGGGGATGGCAGCTCCTTGGAGGTGTCAAGAACATAGTAGACCAAGTGCCCAACCATGTGGGCCAATACGATCAAAAGCTAACAACCAAACTGAACACTGAAAACTTCAATCCAAACTATCAAAACATCTGAGCTATAGGGCCTTCTCCTCGGGCTTCAAACCTTGATGAATTCTGTCATCACTTGCTGAAAACTGAACTTGAAAGAAAGTTGCTACTGAAACAAAATCCACACCCTATTCTATTCCAACTGCTGAAAATGATTGCTAAATCAGGTAAAGGAAAAATTCCAATGAAGCCAATCAAGCAACTGGATGCCTGATTGTTCTCTAATTACACTATCTACAAAAAACTTGAAGATTGGCAACTCAACATGCAACTGAAGCTTAAAACTATGATTCAAAACAAGATAACCAGCATGGTCTGATGACTGCAGCAAACTGGTAAAAGGACCTTGAAAAGCATGTGCAAAGGATAGATCCTAATGATTAGCGGAAAGATGAGAAGAGCTATTAAGTTGAATTGTTTCCTCTTCATGATCTAAAGGCAACACATTGGTATGTTCCTCCACTTTTTCCCCTTCTTCCACCATTCTTGATTGGTTGAAATGATCCTTCCATTGTAACCAATCCAGTAGATGGTTACTTACTGAAAATCTGCTCTAACTTACCTCGAGCAGGCAGAATGATGTATATGTAGGCAACTCACAATGAAAACTAAAACCAAGATTTTTGTTGATAAACAAAACAGCATTCATCTTCTCCAATGCTTGCAAAAGAATATCCAAGGGATCTTAAAAATTATGAAGCATTACCTTTTGTGAATCAATAAAAGGAGAAGAATAAGCATTATTTCCATTTGGTTGTAACAAATTAGCAAAAGGATCCTCCATAATATTTTCAACAGCATAATTGTCCATATCTATAGGATCTGGGGAAAACTCCTTTTCATCAACAGACCTTTCATTTTCTGAACCTTGAGGAAGATTTGTATGTACAAGGGGCTCTAAAACAACTTCTTGTTTATCATTATTCTCCTCATCATAATCACTTGGAAACTCGCAAGACTGTACAATAAAATCATCATTCTTAATGGATGAAATATGGATTTTCAAATTAAGAATGTGAGGTATTTCTTCTTCAGTCAAAGGAGGAAGTAATCTTTGTTTTCTCTGGACAAAACAACAATTGTTTTCTTTCCCTCCTAAGGTTTGACAAGGATGTTGAATATCTTCATTAATTTCAAGAAAAGGGGTATATAAATTTTCATCAGACTGCTGATTTATTTCATGGGATTCCTTTTGAATATCAAGATGCAGAATTCCTTCATCTTCAAGCAAAGAGGAGGCTATTGTATGATGACTATGATCTTGTGTCTCAAAGTGACTGGCTTCTACAGACTGTTGTTCAAGGGAAAAATCATAGAATGCTTCAATGATTTCTTCATCATCCATACATTTGATATCATCAATACTTTCTAGATATGCAATGAAACCTTCACTATAATCACAATAGCTTTGTAAAGAAAGATAAGGCTTCACGTAATGGTTGGAGAACACATTATGGAAATCTTTTGGAGAACATAAGCTTCCTTCTGGTAACCCTTCGTACCATACCCGAGCTTTATCTTCAAGGGTAGCCATAAAAAACTTCATGAGACAATCCTCAGGAAACTCAACCCTTAGTCTACATACATGTACATGAAACCTTACTAAATGCAAAGTAACATCTTCTTCTTGTTCATTTTTAAATATAGGAAGATTTGTAAACCAGTTAACATGAGGCATAGCATTTGGAAATCCAGGGATCTGAGATTGATCCATATGAGCATATATGGGATTTCTTCTTGTGGTAGAACTCATCTTGACAAAAATGAAGTCATTAAGAAGGTTTTCAAACTACTAGTTCTTGAAAAGTGGAGTCGCCATAAAAATTCTGAACCTTTGGATTCGTAGACATTGGAATCGCCATGTGAATGATTTTAGCCTTTGTGTGTCTGATCACTGTCCACCATCGGGAATCAAATCTAAACTTTGTCGTACACCCAGAGAAAATGAATCTTTCTTTCCTCGACAACGGTGCCAGTATGTTATCACTCCTCCGAAGCTCCAAGGTTGAGGAAGAGTCCAGCTGAGGTAACCACAGACCAACCTTTTGACTTGGTATCTAGACCTACCAAGTCAGAGAGGGCTCTCTCCACAAAATCACAACCAAGAGGGTTGGATGAACTAGGTTTTTAGGCTAGTTATGATGTACAGAAGGGTTTGATTGTTTAAAATTGGGTTGTTGGATGAGGATTAGGTCAAAAAGAGACTAAGTCAGGGCCAATAAGGGTATGATTGTAGACATCTGATGGAGCACGGTAGGTAGACACTCAAACACTTTAAGGTTCTTGAATGAGATGGATCAGACTGGTGAGGTGCTAGAAAGAGCAAGACAAGCATGTATTCTTTCTAAACTGAAGAAAATGGACAAATTATGAATATTTCCCCAAAACAAAGCATGTAAAATGTATTCTGCTTATCAACTTCAAAATCAACATATCATATAAGTGAAATGAAACATGAGAGTACAAAACATTCAAACATATGAAACATAAGAAGAAACTATGTCAAAATGCCATACCATAGGTATTCCATCAATATAGTTGCAACTCATTCATTAAATTTCTGCCAAATACTGATTACACTAGTGTCTCTGATGAATACAACAATATCCAACTGATTCCAACCTCTTCCAAGAGTGAAGAAGGGAATCTTATAGACATTAAAACAACATTCTCTCATCCTCAGGGGTTGAATCCCTGAGTTGAGTAAGAGATCCAGAAAAATATGAATGATACCTACAGTGTAGGGAGGTCAAACTGACTCATCCCTCACTTTTTGGAAACTAATTCATTACATCACAAAAAGGGTTTTCACCTAATTTATTTACCCTAGGTAACTTTAAAACATCATTATTACATTTACATCCAAAATTACATCAGTAAAACTTCATAAAAGTCCTTGAGTAACTGAGAAAGTGTGAAAAAGTAGCAAAATGTTAGTTTCTGGTCCTATGCACAGCGCCAGTGGTCTATGCGCAACGCCTTTGGTCTGTTTGCAGTGCCATTTTCTAGTTGAGTTTTGAAAGGGTTCCAAATGTCCAAATTGAGCTTAGGATATCTCATTGGAAAGCCTACCCTATCTAGTTTCCAGAAATGTATTTGATTCCAAAAATTATAATATTTGGCCCTCCATAAATTCAATCTCCCAAGACTGCTCCTGTGCGCAGCGCCTAGCTGAAAAACATGGCAGGAATGTGATTTTTGAGGTGTTTTTGGCCATTTCTCCTTGTCATATTGCCCAATTTTGGTGTGCCAAATGTCAAAATTGCATGTTTACTTCCTTCTGAATCCAATGGTGGTATTGGTTTTTCATTTGGAGGCCTTTGTAAGGTGTGCATTGCCTAGGGTGATGCGCATAGGATAGTCAAACTGTGCAAAAACTGTCAAAGTTTGCACAAAAAGCCAAAAAATTCAAAAAATGCCCAGAACCTTGTCAAAATTGATACATGAACTACTGATGAAGTATGTCAAGCATGGAAAGAGGCCTCAGCAAGGATATCAAGTTTTCTCTTCTCCTCTTGCATATTTAAGGTTTCAATCTTTGACTTCACTTTCTTGAGTTTTGACCTTGCTATTTGATTTCTTCAACAATAATACTTTGCCATCTTTTTCTGAATGTCATTGTCTTTGTTGGAATTATCCAGGAGATTCTCCAAATGTTGGCTAATCCTTCCTCCCTTATGTGGCCTTCTCTCTTCCCTCTCTTCTTCCTCCATGAAATCTATGTTTCTTTTCTTCCATAGTGTTTGGTTAAGAAACCCTAGGGATAAGGTAAGTGGGAATGGGAAGTGGAAATAGGTCTAGGGAATAGAGATAGGGCTATAAAAATTTTAGGAGATGAGGGGAGGGATTATGGAGCTGTGTGAGGTGATAGGAGGTGAAAATTTCAAGGGACTCGGGAATGATAATTAAATTACAGGTTTATGGTAGTGGCTACATAGGAATTTTGGAAACCTAGGTCTTAGGGTTTTATGGGAAAAGGGTCTAGGGACTAGGAAATGATAGTGTAGGGATAGGGATGGGTTTAATAGTGATGTAGAAAGGTTTTTTAGGGTATATGGGAAGAAAATTTGGGATAGGGTTGGATTTAGGGTTTTATCATTTGCCCAAGTGCCAATTTTTCTTAGGAACAAAAACACTAAAAAAGACAAATGTTGTTTAGGAGTGCAAAGAGGTGGAAATTTGTGTGACTTACTTGGTAGAAGAGGAAACAAGACTTTGTTGAAGTTTTGAGAGAATTTGGAGGTGTTTTGGTGCTCTAAATTAGCAAATTGGAAATCATGTGCTTATTACATTTGAAAGACATAAACTTACATAGTGAAAAATAAAAAATACTATATCTCTGTTTTTTGGAATAAAATTACAATTTGGAATGAAACTCATACTTGAAATAAAAATTACAACTTTGGAAAGCATCTTCACATGTTTTCAAATCCTCTTCAAATGAAAAAGGGATTTTATTTTGTTCACTCTCATAATTTTGTTGGACTTATGGAGTGAAATGTTGTTTTATTAGACCTTGAAAGAATGAAACCTAGAGACCTAATGAAAACCTTGAGTGAGTACACTTCATGGTGACTTGACTAACATAACAACCTGATGAAATGAGCTTCCATGATTGAAGTATGCTAAGTAAGACATGAAGGTGGGCCAGCAAGTATAGATTTTTGAGGGAGAGTGAGGTTTTTTACTAGGGATACCATCAGTGAGTAAATTTTTGAATGAGGACCTAGGTGGAATGAAAAAAATTTATGAGCGAGACCCTAACTTGAATATGGAAAGAGGATTTTTTATCACTTATGGAAGTATGCAAATACTGACTCAAACATCGGCCTTATTGGAAGTATGCAAACACTGACTCAAACATCGGACTTATTGGGGATTCAGCTCCTTGGAGGTGTCAAGAACATCATAGACCAAGTTCCTAACCATGTGGGCCAATACAGTCAAAAGCTAACAACCAAACTGAACACTGAAAACTTCAATCCAAACTATCATATCATCAAAGCCTTAGGGCCTTCTCCTCGATCTTCAAACCTTGATGAATTCTATCGTCACTTGCTGAAAACTGAACTTGAAAGAAAGTTGTTGCTTAAACAAAATCCACACCCTATTATATTCTAACTACTGAAAATGACTACTAAATCAAGTAAAGGAAAATTTTCAATGAAGCCAATCAAGCAACTAGATACCTGATTATCCTCTATTTACACTATCTACAAAAAACTTGAAGATTGGAAACTCAACATACAACTGAAGCTTAAAACTATGACTTAAAACAAGATAACCATCATGATTTGAAGACTGTAGCAAACTGGTAAAAGGATCTTGAAAAGCATGTGCAAAGGATAGTTCTTAATGATCAGTAGAAAGATGAGAACAATTGTTAAGTTGAATTGTTTCCTCTTCATGAGCCAGAGGTAAAACCTTGGCATGTTCCTCCACTTTTTTCCCTTCTTCCACCATTGTTGATTGGGTGAAATGATCGTTCTAATGTAACCAATCCATTAGATGGTTACTTACTGAATATCTTCTCTCACTTACCTCGAGCAGGCAGAATCATGTATATGTAGGCAATTCACAATGAAAACTGAAACCAAGATTTACGTTGATAAACAAAACAACATTCATCTTCTCTAATGCTTGCAAAATATCGTCCAAGGGATCTTCAAAATTATGAAGCATTACCTTTAGTGAATCAATAAAAGGAGAAGAATAAGCATTATTTCCATATGGCTATAACGAACTAGCAAAAGGATCCTCCATAATATTTTCAACAGCATAAGTGTCCATATCTATAGAATCTAGGGAAAACTCCTTTTCATGAATAGACCTTTCATTTTTTGAACCTTGAGGAAGATTTGTATGTTCAAGGGGCTCTAAAACAACTTCTTCTTTATCATTGTTATGATTTTCATAATCACTTGGAAATTGGAAAGATTGTACAATAACATCATCATTCTTAATGGATGGAATATGGATTTGCAAATTAAGAATATGATTTATTTCTTCTTCAGTCAAAGGTGGAAGTACTCTTTGTTTTATTTGGACAAAATAGCAATTGTCTTCTTTCCCTCCTAAAGTTTGACAAGGATGTTGAATATCTTCATTAATTTCAAGCAAAGGAGTATATAAATTTTCATCAGACTACTGATTTATTTCGTGTGATTCCTTTTGACTATCAAGATGCAGAATTCCTTCATATTCAAGCAAAGAGGAAGCTATTGTATGCTAACTATGATCTTGTGTCCCAAATCGAGTGGCTTCTTTAGACTGTTGTTGAAGGGAAAAATCAGAGAAGGCTTCAATGATTTCTTCATCATCCATACATTCGATATCATCAATAATTTCAAGATATGCAATGAAACCTTCACTATAATCACAACATCTTTGTAAAGAATACATTATGGAAATCTTTTGGAGAACATAAGCTCCCTTCTGGTAACCCTTCATACCATACCCTAACTTTATCTTCAACGGTAGCCATAAACAACTTCAAGAGATAGTCCTCAGGAAACTCAACTCTTATGCTACATACATGTACATGAAACCTTACTAAACGCAAAGTAGCATCTTCTTCTTGTTCATTTTTAAATATAGGAAGATTTGTAAACCTGTCAACATGAGGCATAGGATTTGGAAATCTAGGGATCTGAGATAGATCCATAGGGGCATACCTGGGATTTCTTCTTGCAGTAGAACTCATCATGACAACAATGAAGTCACCAAGAAGGTTTTCAAACTACTGGTTCTTGAAAAGTGGAGTCGCCATAAAAATTCTGAACCTTTGGATTTATCGAAACTAGAGTCACCAGGTGAATGATCACAACCTCCATGGCCAAACACGGGTATTATGTAATATTTGTAGATGATTTCTCACATAAGTGCGGAATTTTCTTCATGCAGAAGAAAGATCAGACGCTCTCTAAATTTTTTGAATTTAAAGAATTTGTTGAGAAATACATAGGCAAGAAAGTGAAGGCTCTTAGGAGCGATAACGGTGGAGAATATATGTCGAATGAATTCAACAAATTTTCTACATGATAAGGCATTTGACGGGAGTTAATAGCACCCCATAACCCACAACAAAATGGGGTGACTGAAAGTAAGAATAGAAGTATTGTGGGAGTTGCACGGGCGATGTTACATGATCAAGGCCTACCGTTGCACTTGTGGGTTAAAGCATGCAACATAGTTATATATGTGCAGAACAGGAGTCCTCATCAGATTCTCTAGATGAGTACACCAGAAGAAGCTTTTTCAAGTAAGAAACCAAATATGGTACACTTCCAGATCTTTGGTTCATCATTTTACTCTCATGTTACCAAGGATGCAAGGAAAAAGCTAGAGTCAACAACTAAGTTGGGCATATTTTTGGGGTACATTGATACACATCACAACTATCGGGCATGCCTGCCATCTCACAGGATGACATTGGTTCGTAGAGATGTGAAGTTCGATGAAGAGAAGGCCATGAGATGTTCCCTTGAGAGGGAGCTTCAGTTGCATGTAAATGAGGAGCGTTTAGCTCCAAAAGAAGAACCTCAGGATTATATGGATTAACCACATGCAGAGGAGTGGAGAGTGGAAGCACCCACTCATGCAAAGACTTCCAGAGATGGAAGGAAGCGCACAAGAGAGGCTAACATATTGATACATGATGCTAGAGAGAATGTGGGAGCACCCACATCACAACGCAACTAAAAAAGGTCACCAGATCAACACACTGGCTACATGGCTCTAATGAGCGAGAGTGTAGATATTGAGCCATCCTCATTCGAGGAAGCAGTGCAACAACCAGTATGGGTTGATGTTATGGTAGAGGATTATGACTCCATTATCAGAAATAATGTTTGGGAGGTGGTCCCAAGACTAGCAAATACGTTAGTGGTGAGTTCCAGATGGCTTTAAAAGGTAAAGAAAGCAATAGATGGGAGT